>JAPYZD010002221.1:0-19306 GCA_030522725.1 Ichneumoninae sp. B BG-2022a | reverse complement strand
AATAACATTTTGAAATTATTATTATGTAAAATTAGTCTCTTCAATGCCTATAATAAGTATGAATTTTTTCAGATTTTTATAACATTGGGAAGTGTTTGCTATTCTTGCCCGAATTTCTCGAATTTAGGCGGAATGAACACCACTCGCTCCAACCTCTTTAACCGGAATTAATGAAAACAATAATATCAGCAGGTTTCCGGTATCCTGTGCGCCGAGGAGAGGATCGAAGAGCTGACGTTGTTCCTGAGCTGGGACGTGTGGAATCAGAGCACAGCCTTCACGCCGTTCCTGAGATACCCCCGGTACGATTTCGACACGTCGTCGATTTATCGATTGACCGAGCTCTTCGGGTTCTTCGACCGCGCCCTCTCACGATCCGTGCCCTTTCGGATCCACGTCTCGCGACCGGACAAGAACGGCTCTTACGCAGTGGCCGAGGCAAATCTGAGCCTCAGGGACATCCTCGACTATCCAGGGAAGAAACTTCACTACGTGGAAGATTTCACCAGCATTTTGCCACGATCGCGCGGCGCCGAATTCGGCCGCTTGTCTTTGTGGATAAAACTCAGCTGCGATCCGGATAGACTGAGATCTTTCAAGAAGCGAAGAGCGGGGGTCTCGGCAGGCCACTCAGCTTCTTCGAAATTCGAGACGCCGAAGAAAAAAACGAAGAGAAAAATTACGCGCGAATCGTCCTCAATGTCGGGTTCGAAGAGGGAATCCGTTTCTTCGACACTGCACGAGAGCACCGGAAAGAGCTCGACAGATGTTGAACCGTCCAGCAATGATCTCTCGGAGTCTTCCCAAATTCACAATAAAATTGCTCTCAGAAGCCCCGAACCTTCGCGACGATCAAAGGATTCTGGTATGAAGTCGTTCGTGTCAGGGTAATTCATTTTTTTGCTTCCTCATAGAGGAAGCTTTGTTTTGCCAAAAAAAACGAAATTTTAATGAAAACATGTTCAGAATGTTCCAAAACGTCGAAAAATCACTTTTTTTTTGGATTCTTGGAGTTATTAATGGAGTTTTTTTTTTATTATCCGAGGCGCATTCACTTGCGGTCAAAGGTGTTATTTGATTGGTACAATAAAAAATGTTGTTTGATTCGACTGAAGGGAATAATCGTTCAACAAAATACAATTAGTTATACCAACCAAATAACAGCTTTGAACGTATCTGACCGTAAATTTGGTTAATCCAACGTCTTTGTTTCTCGTTGGCCGTAGATCGAAAGGCAAATCGGTAGATTCTTTGCTGACCTGTTTTGCTGTGCCAGTTAACCGGTAATATCTGTTTTTTACTCTGGGTGCCGTTTCGCCCCACGACCCGAATTTTTTCATACAGACAACTTGTACTTTTTTTACATCTTGCCTAATTGCTGTGCTTCGAAGAGTTAAATAGGTTTATTACAAATAGTGCCGAGGAGTTGTTTGTATGTTGCCGAAATTCCATTTTATATCCTATAACTTCGGAATTTCAGTTTTTATAGCCTAAAGAATAGATTTTGAAATTTCGAAATTTCGTTCTACTTGCTATAATTTCGGAATTTCCGTCTTTCTGGAAATTCCGAAATCCGGAGTGGATTTTCACGTGCTATGAACCATGCGATCCAGGCGAGGGCTCGAGCCAACGTAACCGCCAGTTATAAATAGTGCCGAGAAGTTTTTAGTATCTTCTTATCCGCTATTATCGGAGTTCCCCGAAAAAAAATCATATATACATAAAATTTGCAGAGACTTCCTCGTCGACTCGAGAAAGATCGATGCTCAATGTCACACCGACGAATAATGCAAGTCAACGAGAATCGTCTGCAGCCGATTCCTATACCACTATAACTCCCTCTCCCGTGCGACAATCGGACTCCTCGAACATAAAAGCGGTGGAGGACGAGGACGCGACTTCCTCGGACCTTCGAAACGGAAAGAAGAAACACGATGTAGGGTAAAAGTATGACATTATTGTGAAATTAAAAAATATATATACTGTGTTGTATATATATTTGTATTACGCCGGAGGGCGTGTGTGTTACAATGTGTGCTTCGATGTTTCACGACAGCGTTTCCGACAGTCGGGTAACTGAAGAAGAAACGAGGACGAAAGAAGACGATAGCGGGAAAAACGAAACTTCCAGTGTCGACGAATTTAATGATTTGTTGAAAAACGTAAGAACAAGAATCCTACACGAATAGCATACTATCGGCAATCGATCGGGGCAGTTTCATTGGCAATTCAGCCGATGTGAAATATACTCGATCGGTAACGAACACTGTAATCAACTTTTCTCGCGGGTTCTCGTATGTACCGTCAAAAGAAAAGTCATATCAAAAGTGGAATGAATATAACAGTTTCAAAAACATAACTGAATATAACAGTTTAAAGACATAACCGAATATAATGGTTTAAAAAACATAACTGAATACAATAGTTTCAAAAACATAAATGAATACAATAGTTTCAAAAACATAAATGAATACAATAGTTTCAAAAACATAACTGAATACAATAGTTTCAAAAACATAACTGAATATAGGGGAGACCGGGACAAAATGACACAGCGGGGCAAAACGGGACAGTTAGGACAAACCTCAATTTTCTCAACATTTTTAGACGCATTTTCGTACCACCATCGCCACCATGCAAAAGTTATTGGAAAATTGTGTTTTGTCTCATTATCCCGTTTTGCCCCGCTATGCCATTTTGCCCCGCTCTCCCCTAATACCAACAAAAAATAACTGAATTTCACCTCTTCTCAACGATTGGCAATAGGGAAACACTCTGAGTTCCCGAGAATCCAGCAGTTCGGTTCAAGATCTGAGCAGCGTCATAACTGAAAACAACTGGGCCGAGTACAAGAGAAGATCGCTCGCCAGTCAAGCAAGTGCGCCTTGGATGCTTCACGGCACTCTTTACAAAGTCACATTTATCCTAAACTTTAATTTTTCATAAATAATTATAATAAATCAAAGTAAATAAAGTTCAGAGAATTTGGTTCACCTGTGACTTTCCTAGGGTCTCCGAAACTTTCCATCCGGACGCCGGACGCCGAAACCGGAAGCCGAAATTCTCATCCTTTCTCAGATCGCGTAAGAACTGTAGCTAAATTTTTATTTTTTTGAATATTTTTTATTAATGTTTTATTTTATTTGTTGCAGTCGACCAGCAGCAGCGACGTAGTGATAGTGAGAATCGAGAGTCTTTCCCTCTTCCAGAGATGCTCCGTTCTCGAAGATCCGGAGATTCATCAGCTCTACGTTGAGTTCTCGTTTCTGGGATATCGCGGCGTCGATCTGGAAACTATATCGGTCCCCAAACCAACCGGGGACTCGAGCGCGTTGTTCAATTACATGAGACGTGAGCCCGTAGTCGAGTTAGCGGGATAGTCCCGACGCTTAATCGAATCGCGAAAGTTGCGGTCACGGTCGATAAACCATTCCAGAATTCGAGATAGACGAGGAGCAACATCCGATGCAGAGAAGCATAATGCGAGCCATGATGACCGATAACGACAATCCGACTATTAAATTTACCGTCGTCAGCGAACCGCTGAAGGAGGAAATGGAGACCAAAGATTGCGTCGAAGTCGGGTTTGTTAAGATTTTTAAGATTATTGCTTTACGCTATTTTTTTCTACTTTTTTATTTGACGCACACCCCTAAATAAACATTTATTTTAATTAAAAATATTTATTTCAATTAAAAACATATTTATTTCAATTAAAAAGATATTTATTTCAATTAAAAAGATATTTATTTCAATTAAAAAGATATTTATTTAATAAAAAAATATTTATTAATTTGTGAAATAAATATTTATGCGGTGTTGGTTCCTAGCTACGCTTACTTCAACATTCGGGACCACATTCTGAGCCACCGCTTCAAAGAGGCAACCCTGACGATCATGAACGCCGAGCAGACGGAACCCATTGGAACTCTTCAGGTGACGTAATTTCCCCATCGTGATAAAAATTCCATAAAAATAAATGAATGCATGTATACATTAATAGCATTATTTTGTTTATTCCGACTTCCAGATTACTCTCTTGGGTGCCGAAGCGATACGTCGTTGCATGTCGGATCGATAAAAAAATATTAACATTTTTCAACCCCTTTATATCATGCATCGCGATTACATTATATTTTTGTTGTTGTTGTAAAAACATTTCTTCAATAAAATTGTACACTATCGAGACTTTTTTTGAGAAAAGAGGTGTCAGATTGATCTTTACGTTCTCATCGTTGCATCCTTGTTTACTCTACATATAAAAAAATCAATAAATAAATTTTAAAAATTGACTGGATCGCGAATAAAAACTCTAAAAAGCGATCCGTATCATGCGGATCGGCGAACGGCCTGCGAACATTCCTCGCAACTACCGGATAGGCAGGGAGAGTCGGGACGGGAAATTTATCGAGCGATTTTGTTGCCACCAAAAACCGATGAAATATCGTCTTCCTTCGCCGCAGGGGTAGTTGCCGTGCTCGTACACTTGGTGGTGCTCGTCATCTCCAATTGCCGTTCTTTGATCGCCGTGAGGAGTCTCGTTCTCCGGAAAATGTCGTTATATATACTCGTCGCCACTTGAAAATCTCGGCAGTCCCTTGGCTCTCGCGCGACCGACCACACACCCTCGATGGTGTCGACACCTTGACAGACTCTGCACGCACCTGATGCAAAAAAAACCATACAATTAAAAGTAAAAAAAAATGTTGACTTGTATTTAATCAATTCTAATTATTGGAAATGCACAAAAAATACAATTTTTTGATGCATACATATTAAAATTGTTTTTATTATTTTAACTTAAAAAAAAAATTTTAATTAAATTTTTAAAATATTCTATTGCAGTCGGTAAAACATAACAACAAAAAGAGTAACCCATTTCGTATGATTATCGGTAACTGTAAAATTTGAATTTTTAATGAAACTGTTGACATGAATGTAATTGATTCTAATTATTGAAAAAGCCTAAAAAATATAATTGTTCGTTGCATCCATATTAAAATTGTTTTTATTATTTTTACTAATTTGAGGACTATCTTATTGCAGTCGCTGGAACATACCTACAAAAATACCCACCGATTTCCTATTATAATCCATAACCGTAAAATATTAATTTGTAAACATATTCTCGATATGTATGTAATTGGTTCTAATTAGTGGAAAAGCCCAAAAAATATAATTTTTTTATTGCATATATATTAAAACTGTTTTTATTATTTTTACTTTTTTTAAGGAAACTGTATTGCAATCTGTGAACCATACCTACAAAAACAGCCACGGATTTGGTATGATTATCGGTAGCCGTAAGCGAGAATGGTCCGCCGCGTTTGAAGGGCGCGTAGCCCGTTATGTTCCACGTGTAGTTAAGGAGACCCTGACGATTGACTCCAACAGGCAAGCTGAGCTTCGCCATGGAGACATTGACTGTCCGATTGGTCACCAGCATGTCAATGCGAACGCCAGCCTGAGTAGTGATCCAAGATCCCGAAAGTCTGCACGGTAAACCTGCATCGATAAACGGTCAACAATTTCACAATAAATTTTTTTAAATAGTAACAATAATATACCAAAAAAAAGATCGTAATCGGTAATAACGAATTACCAATGCGAACCTTCCTTCTGGTCAATCTTGGTCCTGTCGAGCTTGAGATCCTCCAGTTCCTCGATGATCTTGTTCAAGATCTGTCCGGCGACTTCTTTGGTCTCGTTCGCCACGGCGCTGCTGTTGCTCGCTTCAATTTCCGCCGATTTCGCCATCGCAGCCTGGGGTTCCCCGGCCATGCTCATCGGCAACAGATGGTACTCCGTTCCCTTCAAGCTCTTGCTCTTCGTCGGAATCTTCTCGACCGTTTCCGGCGGAACCGCCGAAGCCTCGCCGATTCCCTTCAGCTTAGGATTCATCTCCGTCGTCGTGCAAGACTCATCCGTGCCGGAAACCGATTTTTCCATCGATTCGTCGGATTTCTCGACTCTCGACGCTCGACGCCCCTGTTGCTTGGAGTTCCCGAAGTTACCGATCGATGGGTCTCTTTTTAAGGCTTTCCCAACAGGTTTTGCCAAATCGTTATCCGGTTTTGATTCGGGGTTCATTTTTGGGGATAAGATTTCGCTTCTCTGCACTAGCCTTTGGACTCCAGTCGGACTCATCGATCCCGATCGATACCTCGGATACAACGGTGCGACTCTTCCGTACTGATCGTAATTCAAATTCTCGTTGTTGCGAAAATTGGTCATATCGTTGAGTCTGCTTGGCGCAAAATCCTGATAACCGAAGGCCTTCGAGATACCTCGAGGGTTCGCTCCATCTGGCACACTGCGAAAAAGAATAGTTTTTATTTTTTGATTTTTTCCATTTTTCCAACGTGTACCGTGATGGGGTTTTACGGAACTCCATCCCGATTGCCCCCTAGCACTACACACGGAGAAAAAAAAATTGTTGGGATGACAAGAATTGCCTGGTTAAAATAGGGACGACAAAACGTTTTGCTGTAGCAGCAAATGTTTAGCTGTAGCAGCAAATGTTTTGCTGTAGCAGCAAATTTTTTGCTGTAGCAGCAAATGTTTTGCTGTAGCAGCAAATGTTTTGCTGTAGCAGCAAATGTTTTGCTGTAGCAGCAAATGTTTTGCTGTAGCAGCAAATGTTTTGCTATAGCAGCAAATGTTTTAATAAATTATTAACGATCTACATTTTCTTAGAGAAACAGAACTATTTTTCTCCATGCATGACGTACCGGCCGGTGTAGATCCGATTCGGATCTCTGGATCCGTATTGCTTCGATCTCCAGATCGCGTTCTGGTGTTCTCGGGAATGGTAATTCTCCAGACCACTCAGCTTCTCACTCTCAAGATTTCTCAGATAAGGATCGTCGTTCGCCGACGAGGCGAATCGATTCCACGCTGATGGATCCTTCGGTACGGGAAAATCTTGATTCTCTTCGGCCGGAGGCTCAAGATTCTCCAGATTGTCGCTTTGATCTGCGATTGGCGGGTAGTTTGGAACGTAGTTCAGTGGATTTCTCTCGAGTTCGGAACCTTGTTGATCCGTGTCCAAAGTTTCGAGACCCAAATTCACCGTCGGAGCTCCCACTGGGTTTTGATTTTTCTTCAACCCACCCAATGATTCGTTCGGGTAGAATTGGACTGATTTGCCGCGTCGATTCCTCGCTTGATCTCGCAGTTTTGCCGACGAATTCGCAGCTTGCCGGGTCAATCTGACGCGATAATTTGACCCAATTCTTCTACTTGGGTTGATTCTTCTTACGTTGTTGCGTCTTCCACCCTTGTGCCTTTTTCTCTTCCGCTTCCGAGGTCTTCCGGTCCGCGCCGGTTTGTACGGCGATCGGGCTAACGCCGAAACTTCGCCGAGACCGGAAGTTCCTCGCGAGTTCTGCCGAGGCGAGTGAACGGCTGTGAGCTTCTTGAAGGTCTCCTGCATCTTCGGAGATTTCAGCTCAGCCTGCGCCAACTTTTGGGCCATGTGCTGGCTCGCCGAGAGCTTCGGGTTCGACAGGATCGCCTTTACGTAAGTCGTTCTGCTATTTCGCGCAGCTTGGCGCTTTTTTCGCTTCACCACGACTCCGCGCTGCGATTCGTCAGCATTCGACTCTACCAATGCTTCGTCGAGAGCCATTCCGTCGATCGGGTCGTCCCTCGAAGCTACACCTCTTCTATATTCTTCTCTGTACTCCGTACGAAGAACGCTGATCAGAAGCGACACGATTACGATGAATCTGATGAACGGATAATTTTTTTTAATAAAGATTTTTGAATTTGATAAAGATTTTTGAGTTTAATAAAGATTTTTGGGTTTAATAAAGATTTTTGAGTTTAATAAAGATTTTTGAGTTTAATAAAGATTTTTGAATGTAATAAAGATTTTTGAATTTAATAAAGATTTTTGAATTTAATGAAGATTTTTGAATTCAATAAAGATTTTTGAATTTAATAAAGATTTTTGAATTCAATAAAGATTTTCGAATTTAATAAAGATTTTTGAATTCAATAGAGATTGTTGAATTCAATAAAGATTTTTGATTTTAATAAAAGATTTTCGAATGTTGATTATGAATTCGTTATTTCGACAACGTTCTTACCTGGATAGACTCAATTGCATGCCTCCAGGAGGTTAAACGACCGGGTGATCGGTCGCGAGGCCATGAGTCTTCGATCGCCGGAACAAAACTACTTCGGAGTTTCTTCCGTATAGCTCCGATTTTACGTTAATTTTCGCTCGATCGTGAAACCCGTGGAGTTTGTAAATTTGACGATTATCGAGGATCCACAACTGTGACGGAAGTGTCTGACTAACGGTGACATCGTTCTTTCGCCGGATCGACGAAACGTCAAAGAGCGCGAGGTTCACTTTTTTTTCCTCTTCAATTTATTTTCTGCCACGCCATCCAATTGTTGTCCTTCCCAATTGCGGATGAACAGAGGAAGACGAAATAAAAAAAAAATAATTCTTCTGAAATCTTGACATTTTACGGAACAAGTAAGGAATAGCGATGGTGAAAATACAATTAATTTTGTCATCTTCGAGCTTCACAAATCACTCGGCGCTGACTCGGCGCGAAGACGATTGCGGGAAGTCGTTAACGGGTTTCAACATTGATCACCGTCTGGCATAGAGCATTCGATGCTAAGAATAAACGATTTGCAATTTGCATTATTACACCGCCTTCTGGCAGTGTCAGTCCGACATCTTCCTCTTCGCGGGAAATGAACCTTAGAAGAATTAGCCACGGTCGGAACTCGACCCTTTTATTGCTCTGAGGAACGCGGTTGCGAGATCAAAATTCCGATAACTAACGTCTACGATATATGTACTACATATACCACGTGCATCCGGTGCTAATTGCCAAATTATTTTTCTCGACGCCCACGCATTCAATAAATAATGAAATAAATTATACTGTCAGATTGTTGTGACTGGCGCTTCACACCCTCACTATGGACTATGGCATTCAGAAAACGAACATTTTTATTTCCTGCGATTTACTAGAAATAAAAAGTCGCGTCAGAAATACGTCACATCCGGTTTGAAAATCTAATTTTTGGACCGGAAGTGACGTCGTAGCTGAAATACGTTATTTATAGTTTGGAAATGTCATTTCTGAACCGGAAGTGACGTCGCAGCAGCAAAACGTTTTTTCCAGTTTGAAAACGTTGTTGTTGGACCGGAAGTGACGCCGCCGCGGAAATACGTTATTTCCGGTTTGAAAATCTCATTTTTGGACCGGACATAACGTCATACTGAAAATGCGTCACTTCCGGTCCAGAAATCTTATTCTTCGACCGGAAGTGACATCATACCGGAAATACGTCAGGGAAGCTTGTAGGGGGACTTGGAATAATAATGTAGGGCAACATATTGGATCCTTGAAAATTGGGTCCAACAAATAAGCAAAGAAACACCTTTGCAAAACATATGTAAGACAATAATAATAAAAATAAGGAAAAGGAAGAAATAAAAAAGAAACAGTAAAAAGTAAAGTAGCTACTGCATCGCTCGGCGCTGACGCTGTCGATGAGGTTTTAATGCCCGACAGGTGCATCCATGGTGCAGGGTGTTTTACGTTCGGAGATATTCCAAACACAGTTCGAGATCTATATATATAAGCGTACAGACGGAATATTTATTTTCACACGACTTCTTCGTGGCCCGCCTCTTTGGAACTCACTTTCGCCGTCGGATTTCGGTTCTGTACAATTTCCGGTGAGCCCGAAACTCGCATAGCAAAGAAGTTTCGTACACTTGACAATAACTGATTGTCCAGATGTCCAATTACAGTTGTTAATTTTAAAAAAAAAAAAAAAAACAAACGTCCACACGCTGTGGAACCAATATTCGCGGAAGCTTTTGCTCGACTTGCCTCGGGGGGGAGTCAAAGACTCTCGCGAGACGATCAAAAAGCGTCTTGGATCGGAGCCAAGTACATGCGCGTCGGCCTCAATTACTCGGGATATTGCGCTCGAATGTCCTATCGGCCAATGGGGCGCATCAATAACAAGGAAGATGAGGTACATGCATTGCACGTGGGTTCATATCATTATTTACTTTTACACTGTAGGCCGAAGTGTCGTTGCTCCCTCCTTCATCGGAACTCCCCTTGGCCCGGAGTGTCTCAAATTATTATTTTTTTAATGCCCAATCAAAATACATTTTTACAAAATTGTATTATTAATCAATTGATTAATTAATTAATCAATTAATCGATTGATTGATTAATTGATTGATTGATCGATTGATTGATTGTTTGATTGATTGATTAATTAATTGTTTAACATTTTTATCTCGGCATGAAAATAAGTTTTCAAATATCAACGAAAAAAGTTGTAAATTTAATCGGCAAATTGCTTCCTCATTGTTTTTTAAATCTTCCACACTCCTTTATGAGGAAGCCGAAATAGATTAAAGAACTTTCTCATGGAGGGTGCTCTGTGAATATCGTCAAAAAATTGATTTATATCTGCAACAAATTATACAAATTAAAAAAATCTTTGCCTCGTCATGAAAATAAATGTTCCAATATCAACAAAAAAAAATATATAAATTTAATCTACAAATTGCTTCTCCATTTTTAAAAATAGTATTTCACACAGTTTCCTCTATGAGGAAGCGTGTGAAACGAATTAAATCCGGATTTTTAAAAAATTAGCTGCTTGATATTTTTGCGCCTTACATGAAGAAGACGAGCGGTCGAAGAAGCTTTGGGTCCGGGTCGGTGAGAAATCGAGACGAATTTCCGGACACCCTGTAGAGAAGTCGAGGTGAAGAGAGTCGGAAAGTCCCGAAGAGAAGTTTTGTTCGTATGTAGAGGATAGGGAAATATACAACGGTGATGCAGGGGTGAAACAGGGGGAAGAAGAAGAAGAAGAAGAAGACGCGTGTAACGTGTCTAGAATAAGACGAGAGCGACGGTGCGCCGGGTCTCACTCGTGCTCTTCGTCTTGGTCTTCGGTGTCGTCGATCGCTTGGCAAACTCGCCGAGCAGCATTAGCAGCGTAAACTAAGAATAAAACTTTCGCGACACCGTGACTGCCACTCTATATAGTGACTGTACTCTCGGCCAGTATACGTCAAGATTACTCGAGTAAAAATGCCAGCGTATCGGCTCCGAGGCGCGGGTCGTCGATGCTGGAAGAAAAGAAGAAAAAAGAAATCGCGCTTCGGTTGCACTTATGCAACTCTTGTAAACTACAGCCGAAAGCATGAATCACTCGCCGATCAGAGACTAAGAATACAAATTTCGCGACACTGTGACTACACTGTAAAAAAATTGGTATGAAATTTAATGTGTCGGACTGGAAGTTTGTATGCACAAATTTGTATATTAAGTTTCATGTACATGTCGGTAGCATGCCGAGAAAATTCTGAAATAATTCATCGACACTACTTGAGGCACGTACTATGCAGTACCGAAGAGTTTTCCCCAGCTCTGACTGTGTAAATGTAATTTTAAAGGGTCTTAATGCTCTAAACGAGTTTGTTCGCTCGCATAGAGATCCGGGCTGGCCGGTAGCATGCCGAGAAAATTCTGAAATAATTCAGAGATACTACTTGAGATATGTGCTATGTAGTACCGAAGAGTTTTCCCCAAAGGTGACTCTTTAAAAGTATTTTTAAAAGGCCTTAAAGGTCTGAACGAGTTTGTTCGCTCGCATAGAGATCCGGGCTGTACGGTAGCATGCCGAGAAAATTCTGAAATAATTCATAGTTTTCCCCAAAGCTGACTCTTTAAATGTATTTTTTGAACTAAATGTTATTTCTTAAGTCGCGTGCGATATGCATATTTTAATTTTTTTTTTTTATCAACGTCCCAACACAACCTGGAAATTGTCCTGAATGTCCTTAAATTTTGTAGAAACTTTTTACTGGACGCCGTGCTAATTCGCGATTCGCGAGGAAGAATGAACACGTGGCAAATGTGGGATGCATATTTGTGCCGGTACGCGCGTGAATTATGCAGTTCTTCTAATTCCCTCGTGACCGCTTTCGGCTGACAGGCTCGTTAACCCCCTCGGGAAACTACTATACGAAACGTGCAACAGGTGTAAAAGATTCCACTTGTAAATCGCGTCGGCGACACACGTGTGGGCGTACACGTGATCCCGATAATAAACCCGACCCCTAGCGATCCCACGAAATCGCCCGAAATTTTCTGGGACAATCACCACGTTCCGTAAACCCGATTCTTTTTTTTATTCCAAACATTTACAATTGACTATTTACAATTGAATATTTACAATTGCCTTTAATGTTTGTATCGGCGCTACACATGACAATATTGATTATCGACTCAATGGGTGAGATTCCGCAATCCTCCACCATTTCTTCTTCTTTTATTAATTTTTATTTAATCATCGAAGACGATCGAGAGATCGATCGCTCGATCGATTTCCGGTGTGGCTGCGCGCGCGCGCCGATGCGCCCTAGCTCGCGCTTCCGAACCTATCGGCGCGTCCCGTCGGGCGGGCCAATTTTATAAGAAGTTCGAGTTCGATGCCGCGATGCAAGAGGTTCTCTATAGCCGTGCGAGCGAGCTCGCGGCAATGAGGAGGCCGGAGGAGCGACAGAGCCGAAGATCTTTGAGCGTCGCGAGACGCGAGAGGCCCCGCGACGTGCCTTGCCGCTGGCATTGGTAGCAGTCTCGAGATAGCCGTCGGCTGGCTTCTAACTGCCTCGATTTATTCGGGTATTCCGACTTAAAGTTACCGAAGAACCGAAAGGCGAATAGCGCTGTCGCCACTCGTCGCGGCTCTTTCCCCCGTTCACGCTGCAATTCGTTCAAATTTTTTTTTTCCAATTTTTTTTTTTTCTACAAAATTTCCAACCTGCCCGAGACATATAACAGTGCGCCGTTTATGTGTGTGCGCCGAGACCGCGCGCCATTGGAATTCCCACCCCCGCAGCAGCCGACGACTTCCGTAACTATCGATTCGCAGAAAAAAAAATCCAAACCGAGCAACAACGCTAATTAAATTATTGAGCGAGACTCGAATCGTAAAAAAAAACGGTAAGTTACATTTTTCGTTGCTTCTCTCGTCGTCGCTTCCGTCGTTTTTTTTTATTCGTCTTCTTCTTCATCATCGCGGTGAACGGTATCTCCCATAGGAGCTGATCAACATGCTATTTTTAATTCGGGCCTATGTCACTGCGCGCGAGGGAGAGAGACGCAAGGTGTGTTGTGCAAGTGTCGAACTGCGGCTTGAGGGGCGCGCTATTTGAAAAGCGTGTGGATGTACCGATCGCTTCGTCTTGCATATGCCGCACGAAGTCGACGCCGACGACCCACCGACTTCCGAGCTTTCGATAGGGCGGGAGGGGAAGGAGTTCAAAAGAACTCCAAGTTAAACCTATAATTTAAGATTCTTATAATAATAATAATAATAATAATAATAATAATAATAATAATAATAATAATAATTCAATTATTTATTGCTTATGGAAAGAGCATACATGTCGGCTCTTACAGCAAGGGGAGTTACATGCTTAAAATATTATTTTTTTTTACGAATAAATATACAATATACATTTTATACTATACAAACTACAAAATACAATATACAAATAGAAACAATATAGTGTCGCTCTTACATGGCTAGTGAAGCATATAGTTAGTTGATTATCTAAACCGTTTACAGAGATAATAATAATAATAATAATAATGATGATGATGATGATAGTATTGAGAATAATTTTTCTGGGGGCTGCGAGGAGATGAATTGACTTCTGTTCAACGTTTGAATAATTAACAAATAAATGGAATTCGATGTCATTCCGCGCGATCAAAATATCAGTTTGGCAAGCTCGTGTTAACTGACGGGACTGGCGATCCTCCAATAAATCAGTGACACGATGTACAAAGTGATAACCGCGCGTAAACGTGAGGCCAGCCGTCGTTAATTAAGTCATTCGCGAATGAGAATCCCCGATGCATCATCGCACCGGGAGTCGACGTCGAATTGTCCGTCGACCTTGAAAAATGAGCATCAACTTTCGTCAAGGATTTTTTTTTCTCTGTCAAATTTTAATGATTTCTTCTCTCAGCACTTTCAGTTCCACGCTTCAACCCTTTGATGCATTAGTTCAACTTTTTTCGTAAATTTTATTTTCTATAGTTTACGAACTATAGAAAATAATCCTCGTCTATCAGTCGAGGATATTTGGCGTGCGGAAAGTTAATGCAAAGTAGTTTTAGAGTAAAAACTATCAATATGGCCCGCTTTGCGTATCGTTGACTCACCCTCCGATCGGGCTGAGCCATGTTTACATCGAGAAATTTATTTTTTGTTCCTACCGTACGGAATAATTCCCGGAGGAAACGTCTATACATATAGTTTCTGTTGAAAGGTATTTAATTGCGTAAACTATAACTATATTTACTATTATCACTTGGGGTTACCGTCTAAGGTATAAAACATAATCGTTCTCTCAGTGATTTTTTTTTATGATATAGCTATGATATAGTGTAGAATATTTTTTTAATGGTATAGTAAAAAGTGACTATAGTTCCCTTAACAATGTAATTGTTTCTTAACACACCACTTTTATCTTAACCGGTTTGTACACTTGGTCTCAAAGGGTTAAAGGGTTTAAAGTGATCGATCTTTACTTCCCTAAACTATAAGTTTGCTATACGTTTGCTATTATCACTTGTAGTCATTGTCCCAATTATAAAATACAGACGTTCCCTCAATGAATTATATTTTTATAGTAAAAAGCGACTATGGTTGCTTTAACTATGTAATTTTTTTTTTCTAGCGAACCACTTTTACCCTAATCAGTGCGCATTCTCGGTTTCAAAGGGTTAAAGGGACGATGATATTTAGTTGCCTAATCTATAATTACATTTGCTATTATCATTCATGATTACTATCCCAACTATAAAATACAGACGTTCCCTCAGCGAATTATATTTTTATAGTAAAAAGTGACCACGCTTGCTCTATGCAATTCATTATTATCGCACCGCTTTTACCCTAACCAGTCTGCACACTCGGTCTCAAAGGGTTAAAAGGACGATAATATTTAGTTGCCTAAACTGTAATGACATTTGCAATTATCAATTATGATTACAATCCCAACTATAAAATACAGACGTTCCCTCAGCGAATTATATTTTTTATAGTAAAAAAAGTGACTAAGGTTGCTCTATGCAATTCATTATTATCGCACCGCTTTTACCCTAACCAGTCTGCACACTCGGTCTCAAAGGTTTAAAGGGACGATGTTACCTCTTGTCCGGTGCGCGTTTGATGGTCGGAAAACGCGATCCCGGAGGCTCGGACAGCGATAAACGCATTAGCCGCGCGGTCCGAGAGCGCGGCATTAAACTTGCAACCAAGTTAAATTCGATGCTAGGTGGTTTGCAAGTGTCCCGATGCCTCAAGGCTAGGGATGAGCGGAAAATGAGACGGACGCCGGGCGATGCGTCAAGCTGGCACGGTTATTGGAGTGCACGGTTATTAGAGTGCCGAGTCATCCCGCCTGAATGCGCGCGATATCCCGCCGGTGGGCGCGCATCGTGCTTCTGGCATTTCGCGTCTTCGGCATTGAGCATATGTAAATATCCGCGAGAACGCAATATCGAGACGGGAATAGATCGAAATTCTCTATGTGTGTTCTTAGCAGTTCCATTCGCTGTGTCGCGCGCGCATCCGATTTTTTTTCGGATCTTCGAAAGTGTCGGTATCGTGGATTTCTGCGATATCGGCCGAGCAGCGGAGATCGACAACGGAAGTGACGAGTGACAACGGAAGTGACCCAATTAACGGCGAAATCGCGACAAAACGCGGCCAGCCTCGCCGGCCGAGCTCGCGGCGCTAAGACGAGCAGCCCAATCGAGCAACGAGCAGCTCGCTGTATTTATCGCTCACACCGTGCCGGAAATAGATATCGCTTAACCGCTCGAGAAAGGTTGAACCACCGATCTCCGCCGAATTCATAGACCGAGTTCGATCCACGATCGAATAAGGTGACGGCACCGATGCTCAGACATGCACCGGTCTTCGGAGATCACTTGATGTATTATCGAGTTATTTTTATTTATTTTTTTAACGATTTTTTAAATCAGGAAGCCAAATTTTGCACTCGATATCGTATTCACAATTTATAGGTGAAAACATGAGGGGGGGTGGGGAGATTAGAAGTTCACGGATAAATGTTATTGGTGCATTTTGCATATCGCTTAACCGCTCGAGAAAGGTTGAACCTCGACCGATCTCCGCCGAATTCATACAACGCGTTCAATCTACGATCGAATAAGGTGACGGCACCGATGCTCAGACATGCACCGTTCTTCGGAGATCGGTCGATGAATAATCGGGTTATTTTAGTTTCTTTTTATTTTCATTTTTTTTACGAATGTTGTTATCGGGAAGCCAAATTTTGCACTCGATATCGTAACCATAATTGATAGGTGAGGAAAAGGGGGGGATGAGAAGTTCACGGATAAATGTTATTGGTGCATTTTGCACATCGCTTAACCGCGCGAGAAAGGTCGAACATAGACGGATGTGGATCGAACTCCGTCTCCGTCTCCGTGGATCGTGGGATCGAATGAGGTGACTGTATCGATGCTCGGACACGAATGTATTTTATTATCTTATTTTTTTTCGAATTTTGTTATCAGGCAGTCAAACTTTACACTCGATATCGTATCGATAATTGTATCGTATCGATATCGTATAGATAATTAACAGCTTACAAAGGGGAGAAAAAATCCGAAGTTCACAGATAATTTTTATTGTTCCATTTTTATGTATCGCTTAACCGATCGAGAACGATCGAACCGCTGGTCTCCGCCGAATTCATAGACTGAGTTCGATCCACAATCGATTGAGGTGACGGCGCGATGCGCGAACGCGCACGGATCTTCGGACTTATTTTTATTTTTTGATTAATTTTTTTTTACACATTGTTTTTGTTATCTGAAAGTCAAATTTCACAGTCGATATCCTATCGATAATTAGTAGCTGATGATAGGAGAAATAATTGCAAGTTCACGGATAAATTTGACAGTTTCCTTTTGCTCTGAGATAAACTTTGGTCGAGTCCTGACCGAGCTAAATTCGTCAGGTTTCTGCACGGGGTCGATAACTTACCAATCGCAGTTTTTAAACCGGCACTAATGATAATTCGAGCTGATGTTTGAGCATCAGCTGGTCCTCGCTTAACGTCAGCCACTAAAAATATATGAGACGACGTTCGTCCCAGCGTTCGAAGGTGGCAGCACGCTATCGCTCGTTCCCCCGAATGTCTCGCGATCAGACAATTTTTGTCGCGAATGATACGATCTTATATTGACAAGATAAAAATTTTGACGTAGTGTCAAAAATTACAAAATTGCTTGGTCATAATTTATAGAAGAAGCTCGTGTGAAACGAGATGGACCTCCTTTAAAGAGCTTCTTCTTCATGTAAAAAAAAAAATGTACAACCATGATTTTGCAGAAACTATTTTTTAAATATCCAAATCTCCGAAACGTAGGGTTATCTGTCACATCTTAGTGTACTTTATATTATATTTTCCATAACACAACAATTTTTCAAAACAAATTGACAAATAAATAAATGAATAAAAAAATTACTTAAATAAAAAAAAACATAACATCTCATGTTCCAGAATTATGACGTAGTGTCAACGCGACAATGGCATCCAAGAGTTCGTCCATAATTTCCACCAATAAACGAAAAAAAGGCAAGTTGCACGATCCAACAATTTTAAATAAAATAAATGTCATATATTAAAAAAAAAATCAAAAATTAAGTCGATCTAAAATTCGTCGTCTCGATATTGCAGAATTTTCAACCGAGCTTAGTCGAGTGCTGGTGAGCGGAGCGACAACGATCCAGGAGACGATCAGCAGCATCAGCGTCGAGTCTTGCGGCGAAGTGAGTTCTCGTGTATATCATTATAAAGTCTAAATAATGTTTTCTCCCGGTGTCGTTCGCCAAACTCATTACTCATCAATTTATCATTTCGCGGTGCGTCCGCGGCGTCAAGTGAAATGTTCCGTATCCGATGGATCCGCTAATAAACCGAATAACGTCCGACCGAAAGTTTGCGGGACGTACCCTTGCCGCAAACTCGCACCACCGCCGTTGCGATTCCGTCGTTACGTCATGACGTGAAAGCCACCATCTAAATTAAACCGAAAAGCACAAGGGGTGCACAGACCACACGCGCACGCGAGAGTCTGCGAACGAAGGCAGGATCGGAAACTGGTGCGATGCCAGAACATCGAGTCAACGAGGAGGAGGAGGAAGAAGCTCGATCGGCACTCCCGCGATGCCGATGCGAGCCTTTTTTTTCCTCCAACAGGTCTGTTGCACGATCGTCCTTGCATAGATATTTTTTATATATCTCTCTATAATATAAAAAGATTTCGCCGCCGCCGTCGTCTCCGTGTCAAGAATCGAGGGGGGGGGGGGGGGTGGAATAATAAGGGCTTAAGTCCATCCTTAAAGGGCCTTGGAATAAGAAGGGCTTAAGTCCATTCTTTAAGGGCCTTGGGATAATAAGGGCTTAAGTCCATTCTTAAAGGGCCTTGGAATATTAAGAGCTTAAGTCCATTTACCTTAAAGGGTCTTGGAATAATAAGGGATTATGTTTTTTTTTTAAATATGTATATATCTCTATCCCTATGGGTGACCGTGGTCACCCATCCAAGTATTGAACCCCTCTTTTGAAGTATTTAGAATAATAAGGGTTTACGTCCAGAAATGGGTGCGAGCGCGCGAAGCGCGCGAGCCGCAATAACCCACCAGTATATATATATATATATATATATTTTTTTTTTTTTCTACGTAGTAGGACGAAGTTTCGAACAGACGGGGGATTTCATTTCATGTCGGGTATTGCCGAAGATCAGTTGAGAAATAAATGGGCGAAGCTCCTGTGAAAAACTTGAAGTGCGAAAAGTGGTTGCGTTCGACCTCAGCACGGAATGTTCTTCCATGATGTAAAAAAATCGATGGCTACACCTGCGGTCTGTCCTCGAGGCTTTTACTTTGCACTTTTTCGCGCTGAGGTTCGATAAGAACATTAAATCTTGCGTCCTTACATCGCCAATGCTACCTCTAGCGTTTTTATACCCTCGCGTTCTGACCAATCTGAAACCATCCTGAAAACCAACCGGTTGATTGGTGTATCATAACCAACTCTCATTGCACCCTTCGCGGGTTTAGTTGTTTTGCGGTCGGAACAGACATCACCTATTTTATTTAAAGTGTCGTCTCCGCCTTTCGGCATACGGCACTGCACCCAAGTGCGTGGGGCCGGGCTACGCCCAAGCCAGCGCGC
>JAPYZD010002220.1:0-16691 GCA_030522725.1 Ichneumoninae sp. B BG-2022a | reverse complement strand
CAATGCCAATACCAATACCAATATATTTTATTTATTTTATTCTTACATTCTAAGCAATCAGCGATAATTTATACACTTATAATTTATAATCAACCAATTTTAGACTGTAACATTTATAATAGGGCCGTATAGTTAGGCCGGCTAAAATAGCTTAGCCGGCTACAACGGCTTAGCCGGCAAATCATTTTTTTTAAATGTGAACTTTAAATTACAAATTTTCTGTGATAATGCACCCCGTTCTATTTCTTAATAACGGTCGGCGAAGGATTTCGTTGATGCAGGAGGATGTTACAAATGACCCCACTACCCGTTATAATTGACCCCACCGCGGTCGAAATTCTTACCCAATTTCGTCTGTGTTTAAAGGGGCGGTGATCTCAATTCCTTGCATATTTCGGCCTAAAATTTTTAAACTAAATACCTAAGACTAGGTTAATCGTTCACCATTAGAAGCCGAAGTGTTAGACTCTCGGGTTTATTGGTAAAAAAATTAAAAAGGATTTTTGTTACTCTTGTTCTCGGTCTCCCCTATCGATTTCACTACGAAGAAGCCTAAAAAAGGTGATCCAGCCAAAGTTATCCGACCATGAAGACAGGGGTGCGAAAATACATGTGGTTTTCCGGGGTTGGAATTTTCTTTCATTCGGAGACAATTTTTTTTTTCTTCTAAATTCTCGTGATTATTTTCTTTTTTTTGTGTACCTTTTCATGTACCTGTTGCTTCGTGCGGCTAATTTGCTCGGGGGTAGTGCAAGCCTGGCCTCAGTACCGCGACGACGACACGCAGCGGAGCGAGCGGCTCTTGGAAGAAACCACCCACGAGGAGCTTCCAGCTCTCCACGCCGAATTATCCCCACTGTTATGGCTAAACATTTATGTATTTATTGCCGTACAAACTGCACGGAAACAATGACGGACGGACGTGATCAATACGCATTAACGGACCGAGAAGAGGACGCAGACGCGACGAGGGAAGAGAGAGATTGAAATAAGCCGCTTCGACACGGTTCGCTCGGCTTCCCGGCTTGCCTACTGTTACAGCCAACGTACCTTTTAGACGAGCTTCCACTATAATGTCCATCCTCTCTCTGTGCTCCTCGCTTTATGCTTCGTTCCTCCCTTTCTCGACTCGAACGGCCGCCGCGAGCCTTTCCAAATTGAGACACGAAACACTTTTTTTTCCTCGACAACGAAATTTCATTATTTTTCGAATTCCTGAAAAATCCAACGTGACCAATGATGAGAAATGAAACAAAAATTTAATTTATTCATTAATATAATATTAATATTTATTATTTGTTATCAATTATTATGAGAAAGTGGACTCAAAATGGAACGAATTTCAAATTTCTTTCCTTCATTGATTGGTCGATCGATCGGACTCAAAGCAATTTCATTCGAAACAAGCTATTATAAATTAACACACAATTGTGATGAAGAATATAATAATAATAATTATTATATTATTATAAATTACTATGAAAATTAGGATTCGAAATTGACCGAATTTCAAATTTCTTGTGCCGATCGATTAATCGATAAGAAAAATCAATTAATCGAGCGACCATGCAATAGACTTAAAGCAACTTAATTGCAAGCAAAACTAGTATAAATTAATAAAAATTAATTCGTCGTTCGGTTACTGAGAGTCCGAGCCGCGAAATTTCTCGACCGATAAGCCCCTTAATTGATATTTTAGCCCTGCGTCCCGATAATGAATGACGATAAAGAGCTGTTGAAAATAATGCGATACCGTTCGACGCTCCGGGCTCCGTTCGGCCCTTCGTGTCTCTCCGTCTTTCGCACGGTTGAAGCTCCGAGGGCCGAGGGATCGAGGTAATTTTAACGATATACGCCACGAGGCAAATGATCTTTGTTATGTTCTCCGGGACGGTGAGGGAAGGAGCGCGGCGGATAGGGTGGGGGAGGGAAAGAGATTTAAAGAGGCATCGTAACGAGTCGACGAAGGGCACAACGAGAGCGAGAGCGAACCGCGAGGGAGGACCGGGGAGAGCATAATGTTTTCATTAGGTCGCGATCATTATCTGGCCAACTGAACAAACGAGCGCGAATGCTCCGGGCTAACTCATAGCGCACCGCTGCAGACATCCAGAGAAAAAAAATGAAAAAACAATAAAATACGAAAGAGACAAAAAGGGGAGAGCGAAAGAGGGACGGAAAGCCCGCTGGTACATTAAGACGAATGACCAGCGCCGTGGCGATAATTAATTACGAATCTTGCTCGCAAAGTGTGTTACTAATATTAATTAATCCGGTCCGGGCACGAGGCATCGACCGTAGCGAGGGGGCTTGGAATATACCTGCACGGAAAAATGTATGGGCGAAAAATATACTAATAATATATTACATTTAAATGTAATATAATAATAACAATTATTATTATTGTTATGTATTTATTTATTTCATAATAAATGGACAAAGCTCAATAGCGAGTAATTGGAATCGGTGTGAGAAGTATCTGACTTAAATAAAAAATTTTAATTCAAATTCAATTAATAGCGAAGATTATTCATTTATTTATTTGTGCTCCCGATGTGGCTGAGAAAAGAAAACAGGGCAATAATAATGGTAACAATATTCTTTATTTAATATTTGATATTCCAATTTTTTTTTCTAGACATTATAACATATTTTTTTTGTAACTTATGTACGTAAAGTGGTACTTTACAGGCGTGCTGAAAGTGGCGAAAGTGACTCTTTACAGCCGAGTGTTGTACAAATGCACGGCGCGTGCGCACATCGGTCAGATCTTACTTTTTCGTACGCTCAAGTGTGCGTAAAGTTCGCTTTACCGCACTTCTACCACAAATCACTATTTTATAATACATTATAATTAAAATATATTTAAAATATAACATTTTTTATTAAAAATATATAAACAGATTAAAAATAAATTGTTTTGAGTATACTTTTTTCGTTGGGGTAATGCGGATCGGGTTGGCAACCGGATGTGAGGGGTTCACCGCTGGAGATGACTTAACATACGATTTTAGTCAGTATACGCACTCGCACTGACTGTTCGTTTTCTTTTTGTACGATCGATGGTTCTTCGATTAAAAATCATGCACATAAATCAACGAGATCGGGTCCTCCGGGTTGCGAATCGATGAATCTTCGTGAGCCGGCTTGGCGGAGTGCGGGCATGAGGAATGCGAAATAAATACGCGGAGAAGAAGATGATGAGTTTATAGAACAGTATTGGTTGACGCATCAACGGTCATCAGAGAGATTAAAAAAAATGATGAAAAAAAGTCTATAAATGACAATAAAATTAAACGACGATAGAACTGAGTCGAATTCTTCACGTCTCGGGAGACGCGTTAATACGAGATCCGGCGATCGATCGGAGCTCCAGAAATGACTTATCGATGCTGGTCTTCGATCGCGGATCTCCTGCCACTTCGCTGCTGCTGCCGAGCTGGAACGCGCCGAGCCGGTTGGCAGGGCGCGCGCATCCTTCCAGCTCGAAATATAATTTACGATCGTGCCGTCCAGCGGGACATCGCAAAAATCACTCACATCGCTTAAGATCCGATACTTCTTACCGATCTCCCGATCGCGACTCCGGCCGGGAAGGCGCACGCTTACCGTCCTCGCAAGCCGGGATCTCACCGACGATCGAGGGTGTCCCAATGGTGACGTGTCAATCGCCAATCTTGCACGGAGTTTCAACTCTTTTTTTTACTTCCTATGCAACTCTCGATCGAATCGACGATACGTGTTCGGCGTTTGATATAAGACACGAGCCTCCGAGGCGTCTCATTAAGGGACTTATGTTCGTGCTATTATCTCCATGAACGAATTGAACAAAACTTTTCCTCGAAAGTTAATTTTTTTGACGTTTTTAGATATTCAAAATACAACACATTTTTATCCTAAAAAAAAGTTGTTTCCCTTTTGACGATATTTTTTAACTGCGTTTAAGGTGCGATGAAAAATTTGAAAAAAATCAATCGCTGATTTTGCACGGAGTTTCGACTCTTTTTTTACTACCTATTTCGATGGAATCGACGATATGTGTTCGGCTTTTGATATAAGACACGAGCCTCCGAGGCGTCTCATTAAGGGACTTATGTTCGTGCTATTATCTCCATGAACGAATTGAACAAAAACTTTTCCTCGAAAGTTAATTTTTTTTTTACGTTTGTAAATATTCAAAAAATACAACAGATTTTTATCCTAAAAAAACGATGCTTCGAGCTCTTTCCCTTTCGACGATAATTTTTATCTGCGTGTAAGGGGTGATGAAAAAATTGAAAAAAAAATTCTAAAGTCCAGATCCGATAAATTTTTCATCGAAAAATCATGAACGACCATGTCAATTTTATTGAATTTTTAAATTTACTCTTGACCGAAAGAAATGGATAGTTGGAAAATAGGCTGAAAAGACACTACAGTGTCTCGCCGGGTTAATGTTTTTTTAATTAATTTTTTTATTAGTTTTTATAGCAATTATTTTTTATAGCAACAAAGATTTTTCCCACGTCACGTATCGCGGTACGTCCAGTCGACCGATGCTATTTCTCGACTCCCCCCCTCCGAGCCCATAATAAATGTATCTCAACTCGCGAAACACGCGAGTTGAAAAGAGATAAAACAGAGGTAGCCTATACGGTATATTAAATTAATTCGAAACGCCGTAACTCACTTTGAGACTTGCGGAGCGTTTCGGGACCACCCGGTGTCGTCGAGGAGCACACGCGAGGACTCCGACGTTGGTACCGTATTTACACACATACACCGCCTACCTATATACGTACGATATTTCTCAAAGTACCTCAAACCCACAAGCACACTCCAGTATTCGCTCTCGTTCGATATTCGTACGTAATATTCATCCGAGAAAATAAATATTAATAACATTTCTTTAAAAAGCTAAAAAATAAAAAATGTGAAAAAGGACTTTGAACTTTTTTTTGCAAGGAAGATAAGCATTAAAAAAAGCTCCGAGCGTGAAAAATAAAAAATGTTTCAAAAAACCGAGTTTGCATTTTTTTTTTTGCAGGACAGGTAAATAATAATAAAAAATACTTTGCGGATTTAGCGTTGGATGTATTTTAATAAATTGGCTCCTCGCACGGCTCGTATATCATCGTGTCGCGATTTCGCGGCTCGGCTATTATCTTCGCGATTCCGCGACGATAACGCCGAGATATTTGGGACCGGGATCCAAACTCGTTCGGTCCGATACATACCGTCTCAATCGGGCGGCGACGGATGTCTCCGTGCTACATAGTAGTGTATCGGAGGATCGAGTTAACTGCTCCGATCAATTAGCCGGCACGGTTTCGCTAGGAGCCTAATGGCCATCGTACGTTCCATCCTCGGCGATTCGTGTCGATGTCGTAACCGTGCGTGTCCGCGCGTTCGTATACACTCGTTTTAGTCGTATTCGCGACCTTTCGCTTCGACGCGGATGCGGATTAACGATTAATAGACTCCATTGAGTTGTTGCTTCTTTTTCCTACGGAAGTCACTTTTTACCAGACGAGGAAAGCAAAGACTCCGAGTGAAAGTTCGAGCTTCAATGATTTTCTGTTTCGATGAATTTATTCAAGATTCCGTGGCGTTTTAAGTTCCGGAGGCTGTAATTCGGCTGTAATCGGTGGGTCGCCTTTCAAGACACATTGGGCACATCCTGGCGTTTCAATTTCACTATGAAGAAGCCCAAAAATATTGACTTCAGGCCGAGTGGCACGTCGACGAAGACGGGGGTGGTAAAATACGTGTGGTCTCGGACGTTTTTCATCGACTGTCTTCATTATTAAAATTTTTTTTTTCGAATGAAAAATGATTGAAATGTAGACTTTAAGGGAATCATTCGTCATACCCGATACTCACCTTGGCTGCTTGAATTATTTGACCGGCGGTCGCCGGTAAAAACCGGAGAGATTGATGTTGATAGAAATTGATCGTACGGAAGTTTGAAAAATTAAAAAGCAAAAATCTATTTGATTTTTTTTTTTAATGAACGAATGACCACGCGTTTCTGTCGGCGAGAGCTTAAAATAGATAAATCTTCAAGATGGCAGGGATGCTCGTATAACTGTTTGCGACTATTTCCGGCTCTGGAATTCCCACGGCTGTCGCCGACGCAACTATGTTTCGCCGGGCTAAAACCCCGCTGCAAAATTTCCGTCGCCGATGATTCACGACCGCGGCGGATTCCGGAGAGGAGAGCACACGCTACGTGAACTTATTCCGAGAAGATATGCAAAGCGGCGATCCGGCGGACGCGGAAACGTCTTCTGGGCAGCGGCGAGCTCAGCGGGTTCGCCCAGTCGCTAAGTCAATCGAACGTCCCGAGAAAAAACGCGATCTCCTCTTTTCTACCAAATAATTCAAAACAACGTAATAACTTTTTACGTTCATAAAAATTTATCAACGATAATTTACATAATTGATTTAATAATAAATCAATTATATAATAAAATTATATATAATATATAAATATAATATATAAAATAATTATATATTAAAAAAAAAAAAACTTTGTTGATACGGAGAAAAAAAATTCAATCAATGGTGAGCAAAAATAATCTTTGAGCTGGCTCAATTTTTTTTTTTGATTTTGTGATTTTCACACTCGCGATGTTGATCGATCGTACCGAGAAGAAACGAGATTTGCAATTTTCTCGCAAACACTTCGACACAATTTAATACATTTTTTTATTTATAAAAAATGTATCAAAGATAATTAGCGAAATTAATTACCTATCGCAAACATTTTACCAACGAGAAAAAAACAAGAGGGAGTTACAAAAATAAATAAATAAAAATTCAGTCAGTTTTGAATAAAAATAATCTTCGCCATGGCTCAATTTTTCCCCTTTCGTGATCGCAGCCACGGCGTGTAAAAAAAAATGTAATTTTTTTTTTAATGATGACTCGTGGAATGCTTGAATACATTGGGGGACATGAGAGTAGCTGCCAGCTGAGAGGAACCGGATAGCTCGGTTAATTAGTATCTCCGATATCCGAACGATGAATCAGTCTCGCGACGACTAATACCATCGCAGCGCTGTATAAAATACACGGAGCCACGTGTATTTTCATCTCCGTCCGCCTCGTTTGCTCGCCCGAAGAGCACTGCGTGGTGCATCGCGACGAGCGCCGACTGCGGGCAGCCTGGGCTTCCTCCGCGGGAACGGAGGGAGAATCGAGAGTAAGAATAAAATACCTGGTAAGGATTAAAAAAAAAAAAATCTGGAGAAAGAAAGAAAGATATGAAGAAATAGGAGTGAAGGAAAGAAGCGAGGCTCCGGTTCCGGTACCTATGGGAGCTCGAGTAAGGAAGAAGAAGAAGAAGAAGAAGAAAAGGGAAGAACGAGGCTGCGGGCATTGAGCATATTGATGGTGGCGTACGCGCGCGCCCCGTCGAGCGCTAATGGATCGATCGTGGGTGGCTTCGATCTACCACGATACCGACCGGATGGATCGTACGATATCACCAGATAAGAGGTAAACTCACCGAGGCCCGAAATTTTATTTATTTCTTTATATTTTTATATCCCGAGTATTCGATAAAGGCATTTCGATGCTGAATATCGGACCTCGGTTGGAACCAAAGTTCGATTCGGTACGAAGCTGCTTCGGTCCCCAAAGTTTGGATTGAACACCAAATAAGATTCG
This sequence comes from Ichneumoninae sp. B BG-2022a, assembly GCA_030522725.1. Lineage (NCBI taxonomy): Eukaryota > Metazoa > Arthropoda > Insecta > Hymenoptera > Ichneumonidae > Ichneumoninae sp. B BG-2022a. The sequence continues at coordinate 9,038 of JAPYZD010002220.1, read as the reverse complement.
TATATCTGACGAACATGTTTTTTTTTCTTTGTCAACCAATCGTATTTCTGATAAAAATCGTTGTTAACTGAAATCGTTGCTAATTAAAGTCGTTCGTAATTAAAATGATTTCCAACTAATATTATAACTAAAATTATTACAAATTCAAACTATTACTAACTACAATCATTACCAACTACAATTACTACCGACTAAAATGATTACTAACTACAATTATTATAAATTAAAATGATTACTAAACAAAATGATTATTAATTACATTGACTACTAACTAAAATTATAACTATGTAAAATTACTGCGAACTAAAAATGACAACAAAAAATAGCAAAATTGAAAAGTAAAGATTACCTATGAATGCTTCAACGTGTCCAGTTAAACAGTTTATTCTTAAACGTGGCATGCTCGAATCCTGTAGAAGCTTCGCCCAAGAGTGCGACGCCGATGAAGCGGTTTCCGGCCGGGCGTCGCAAGACGGGAATTACAGTTTTGCCTCGGAAAGGACCATCTGGCGGTGTGGCCCACCCGCGAAACCGACGGAGGGAAAAGAATAAGAGAGGACGGCACGTAGCAAAGACCGGAGTGATCTCTGAAACGCGTGAAAAATCGCAAATGCAGCTTCCCTCGGTGTATACCTACGCGGACCGAGGAGAGAGAATCCGGAGAACAAATAGTACGTGTACCGTGGCTGGCGAACGGACTCCGACGGGGACGGCTGCAGGTTCCAGGCGGCCCTTCAAGATTCTTTCCGGAGGAAGAAAAAAATGTTTACGGAGGAGAGAGACCGAACGGACGAACGTAAATCACGCGAGTTCACTCGGTGCAATTATCATTAGATACACCGAGGTACTCGATCCATCGTACCGTTCCTTCAACATCCCTGCTGGCGACCTCGTGCTCCACGATCTTCTCCGATTAATACCATCGTACGACCAAATCTGAAGGTAGATCATGAAAAAAAATAAAAAATTTCAATCTACAATCATGAAATGTTAAGTTCATGCAACAGCTTCCAAGAAAGAACCCACAAAAGTTTGATTTTTCGAAGCCAGGCGAATCTCCCTTGTCCCTTCAAAACGCCATAACTTCAGAACGACTCGACGAATCGTTCCGAAATTTTTATGACATATTCACTTGCTTGTCAAACATGTTTGAGATTTTTTTAAAAATTTTTGATAACGCACATATCTAATATTTATCAAGGTCAATCTACCGCTTATTGAATCGACGATCTCGCTGCGAGGTCCGTGATCTCCGATGCAAATAAAAATTCAATTGCTCAGTGATTTATTTTAAATTTTTCAAATTTTATTTAATTTTTTATCGTAGAGTATAACAGGTATCGGGTCTACAAATTGGCATAGAGCGCGGGAGGTTGTCGTCGCTGTAGGTATTTTATTTCGAGTCGGAGGTCTCTCGGAGCTTGTCACGGTATCCCCGATTCCTTAATTATTCTTCATCTCGCTCGTACTCGGGCCGTCGTCTCTTCGATAATCTCACTTTCCGACTCTCGAAAAAAAGATTTAAGAAAAAAAAAATCTTCGCGCGCCACTAATTATCGTCAGGTTTCGGGCGCGCAATATAGCCGGGGCGTGCGAAACCGGTCGCCACGGGCGGTTTTCTAGTTCCCGAAGGAGCGTGAGAAATCGCTAATAATTAAGCCGTCCCCCGTGGCCCGAGAGGTCCTGAACTCTGCTCGAAGACTTTCGTCTTGTGTTCCTCCTCTTCTTATTTTTTTCCTCTGCGGTTCGCGTCGTGACTCGTCGACACACGCCCGAGCGTCGAATAAAAAAAAAACTTAAACAAAAAAAACCCCAAAATAAAAAATATATTTCACGAAGCTAAGAGAGGAAGATGGAGAGAGAAAAGTATACGAGATGTGCAGAGCTCGCGTCAGGTGGTCACGTATTCCACGGGCCGTCCAACCGGTAATCGTGTATATTACCAGAGCCGAAAATTTCGTAAAATAAATTAATCGCCGATAATTCAAGAAAATTTCAGGTGTGCGATTCATCGCACGTCTCCTCTCGCCCATCCTATCTCCCGTAATACCTCACTCTCGGCCACTCTTCTCGTCCACACTCATTTTTTTTTATCTCTTCTTAACTCTCCTTTTATTCAATAATTGCTTGCGGTGAGACGGCGCAACGGGGTGGTCAAAGATTCGAACGATGGAAGGAGTGCCGAGGGAAAACGAAAAAAAAAATTAAAAGAAGAATCGCTGGAAAGAGATTTTTTTGTTACATCGGGAAGGGATGCTCCTTAATTTTTTCCCTTAATTTTGACGTTCGCTGTCAATGTTTGTGACAAATTTTCATTTCATAAGTGGAAATTCAGCCGTTAGAGAATTTAGCTCATAGAATGAAATAAATTTCATTTCATGAATCAAAATTTTCTACCGCATTCCATTCTATGAGTTAAATTTCAACCATTAACAAATTTAGTCCACATAATGGAATAATTTCGATTCCATGAGATAACATTCAGCCGTCAGAAAATTGAGCCCGTAGAGTGAAATAAATTCCATTTCATGAGCTAAAATTAAACGATCAGAGAATTTAACCCACAGAATGGAATAATTACCATTTCATGAGTTATAACATCAAACCATCAAAAAAATGTAACCTATAAAATGAAGGAAATTCCGTTCCATGAGTTAAAATTCAACCATTACAAAAATTGCCCTAAAAAAAGGAATAGGGCAGACCAGGGACAAAAGTAACAAAAATCCTTTTTTATTTACTTTTTACCAACAAACCTGAGAGTCTAACGCTTCGGCATCCAATGGTGTACCATTAACCTAGTCTTAGGTATGTAGTTAAAAAATTTCAAGTAGAAATATGCAGAATTACGAACACCGTCCCTTTAAGCACAGACGAAATTGGATAAGAATTTGGGTCGCGGTGGGGTCAATTGTAACATCCTCCTGCATCAACGAAGTCCTTCGCCGACCGCTATTAGGAAATAGAACCGAGGTGCATTAGCACAGAAAAACTTAAATTTAAATTTAAATTAAAAAATAAATTATTTGCCGGCTAAACCATTTTAGACGGCCTAACTATACAGGTCTACTATAAATGTAATATTCTGAAATTGGTTGGTTATAAATTATAAGTGTATAAATTATCGCTGATTGGTTAGAATGTAAGAATAAAATAAATAAAATATACTGGTGTTAGTATTGGTATTGGAAGAAATTAATTATTGCTGGTACAATTGACCTGGATCGTCTGTTACATTCGACCCCACACATGATTATTAGCAAAATTACTGTGGAATCGGTAAATAACAATCTCAAACTAATCGTCTCAGCGATAAAAATGTTCCGCAAAAATGTACCTTTCAACTCCTTGTGCTTGTTTGCACTATATTTTGTTGCTCAGCTGACGCGATCCGCATAGCCGAAAAATCACTTCTACATTCGTGAATCACATTTGGTTTCGGCGAATTGATATTTTTGAAAACTCAGCTATGAGGTTATTGCATGGTGATAAGGTGATGTCTATAATGTTGCTCACTTAATATCCGATGCGTCCGATCATACGCAGTGTGGCGCAGCCGCTTGTTACAATTGACCCGTGTTACGTTTGTCCCCGGTCTCCCCTAAATTCTAATCCATGAGCAAAAATCCAACCCTTACAAAGATGTGGCCCATGTAATGCAATGAATTTCATTCCATGAGCTAAAATTCAACGATTCCATCATATTCCAGTGTCGCGCGTCGCCGCCTTCGTGCTCGGTATTGCTCGGTTGCGGAGCACGCATAAATTTGTCATAGACAGGTGACGGTCTTCGGATAGAGAGTGGCAGCATGCTTACTGTATATCTAGCTAAGCGACCGATAGACGTTTCACCATAGAACTATTTAGCTCCGTGACGGTGCGCGACGAGAACGAGAACGTCCCGGATGCACGCTAGTTAGCCACCGGTCAAAGGGGAATCCCCGAGAGTGCTCTGAACCGCTTCCAGCGGGAAGCGATGCATCCTTCGCCCCTGCACAGGGTATCCATGCGCAGGAATGTCCCGCAACCCCCTACGGGGCACGACATCCCTCTTACACGTCCTCCCACTAACGCCGGCCAGTGAATCGATGAATGAAGTTGTCATCCTGTTCGCTCGCTTGACACACAAACGCCCGAAGAATACTCGAACGAGCGCGGTTTTTCATTCACGGAAATGGAAACCAAAGTGCATCTTGCGGAAGGCTGCGGTGGGCGAGATCAATGCATTTTTTTCCAGAGATCTTCAGTCCAAAAAATTCCATGAGTCATTGAATTCGTTGAGGACTCATGAATTTAATTATTATTGATTCCTCATAGAGAACGCTTTTTTTAAGTTCAGCCCTATAATGGAAGGGCAATTTTTTTATCTTGTAAAATTCCGATCTAAAGATTTTTAAATAATTTTACAAACGCATCTCGAAGACAATTTTTCAAAATCGATTTCATCGGAGGATCCCCAGGACCAAATTTCTTCGGCGCGGTGGTAAAAAAATTGAGTTTCGGCGACGAAACTGTGAATAATTTAGCCTTAAATTATCGGTCGATTATTATTCCTTCGTTAACTTCATCTTCGTTCATGAATTTAATTATTATTGCTTCCTCATAGAGAAAACTTTTTCTAAGTTTGGCCCTTTAATGGAAGGGCAATTTTTTTAATGTTTTTAAATTCCGATCTAAAGATTTTTTAAATAATTTTACTAACAGTAACGCATCTCGAAGACAGTGTTTCGAAAACAATTTCGTCGGAAAATCCCCAGGATAAAATTTGAGAATCGACGGCGAAACTGTGAACAATTTAGCCCTAAATTATCGGTGGATTATTATTTCTTCGTTAACTAACACACAATCGTTAAAAAAAAACAAACAGAACGACGACGAAAATGAGGTGAGTCGGCGACCTCGACATTGGTCCCGGCCGCATTACCGTGAATTTAGCTCTCTCCCCGCAGGCGTGCAGTCATACGAACTACTTACTCACATACATATATATATATATATATATATATATTTATATATATCGAGATTGAGCCGAACTCATGAGACGGTCGTTATTCGTGCACGCGAGATCGAGCGATCCCGAGTTGCTCTCGAGCGCAGCGCTAAGCGATCGAGCACGACATTCCGGATGTGCTGTAAGCAATTTGTGTGATCTTGGGAGGCTATAGTGAGAAATACACGATATTGCCATAACGTATAGCCGTCGCCCGGTCCACCGTGGGTACGAGTTAATGCTCACCGTTTTCCTGACTAACAGCCTCATTAATTAACGATCCGCCGGGCCGATTAGGCTAATTCGGACTTAATTTAGTGATCGGACCTCGAGTATGCCGACCGAGAGGCCGAGATTTGTACCATACTTGCTCTTCCGTTCGGTCCTTGCCGTGGTCGTCGCGGACTCCAATTCGTACCCTTTTGCGTGAATGTAGTTCTTGTTCCTTCGAGCTGGAGCCGAAAATCCGGCCGAGATTCGACGGATTAGATAGCCCGCGAAATGCGCGTAACGTTTTAGCTTACGTTAATTTTGCTTCCTCATAGAGGAAGCTGTGTTTTGGTAAAAAAAAAATTTCGCGATTTTAATGAAAACATGTTCACAATGTTCCAAAACGTCGAAAAATCACATTTAGAAAAAATGTCCGGATGTATGTGTGAGTGTGTGTGTATATGAACGATCCAGTCTCCACGAGGCAACAGCAGCGGAGGTTTGGGAAAAATTTGAAAAAATTATCGAAGGTAACTATCAACCATCCGGGCATACCCTACAAATTTCGTGATAATTTGTTCGATCGTTCGGAAGATACGGTATATCAAAGATCTACCGTGCACGTTTGGAGAGCATTCGAGTCTTCGAGAATTTGTATCTTGGGCCGTGAGAATTAACCGGGGGGTGAACAAGACGGGCAAAATTGCCAAGAGTTTTTGAAGGAGCGCGCGTTTGCACTCGAAACATATTGGTCCGATCGGCGAAGAAGCGACGACAGTTTATGTTTCTCATCCTCTTATTCTTATTTTTCTTTTTCTTCCTCTTTCTCCTCGCTGCGTTTCTCAGCCCGTTCCGCGGTCCTAGTCGTGAGGATTCCTCTTCTCCGCTTCCCGATGCAGCAGCAGTGCACCGGAACGCACCGTACGCACCGGTTTCTCTCATACCTCGGTGAGGAGTGTTTAAGCGCTTGTACAAATAAAATACAAAGCGGCGTTCAAACAGAGGCTAAAAGGTTTGAGTTGTAACGCGCTCGGACGCTCCGGCACACAAGCAAACAGATCAGGACTGTCGCGATCCTCTGCCCCTTACCGCCCTCGAGAAAATCCTCTTCTTTTCGTTCTCCTCACCGTCGCGTTCCGCTCTCGACGCCATTTTTCGTCCTACCCTTCAGCGTTCCCAGACGCTCCGTATAAAAAAAGAAAACGTATTCCCTATCAATGAAACAAAATTATGAAATTGTCGAAAAATAACAAATTAAAATGTCCGCGAAAAATGATGATCAATATTTCTTATTGGCACTTAACGATAGACCGATTGAAACGAAAACTCACCTCGACTTTGATCGCATAATATAATTTGTCTCACTGTCCACGGACGATTGATTGAATTATAAAAAATAAATAATCATTCAATTTTTTATCAACTTTTTTCGGTGCTTTTACATCAAATTTAATTAAATTATTTTCCGCAGCATTTATTTCCATGAGTAATATTTTTGCGGATCCGATTTAATAAAATACGTTCATACCTCGTCCGAATGAGAGTTTTAATTGGTTCGAATGTCCAATTAGTCCGTTGTTGTTTAATCGGATGAAGACGTTGTATCCCTTTTGCGCACGAAGGGAGCGAAGCTCGTATTTCGCACTGGTCCATCAGCTACGCAGTGTTACATACACTGAGAGAAGGATATAATAAAAACTTCCGGCATTTAAGAAAAATTATTATAGCTCATGGTAGTGTGCAATAAGGGCGCTACCTATGGCAGAGATTCCCACGTTTTCCATCGAATTTTTAGCTATATATCTACGAATTGTCAACATAATACAATTTTTATAGAATTTGTATATTTCTACATCCGAATTTTTACCATAATATCTAAGAAAACTTCTTATAAATCTGATACTTGCTGTCATAGTTGACAGTTCCAAACTTCTATGTTTTAGTTCCCTATTAATATGTAAGAAAAATTACTATAGCTCATGGTAGTACACAACTAGGGCTATTATATGAAAAATATTATTAATAAAAAAAAAATCAAGATGCCACCTAGGGCGAAATTCCCAGAATTTCCATAGCATTTTTAGCCATAATATCTACACTGAGAAAAAGGATAGTATTTTCCACAATACCAATAGTTCCCAGATGGAACGTCTATATAGATAGTTTTTGATAGTATATATTCAATTCATTAAAATATAATTATAGTTGTAACCATCGTTTGTTTGTCCCTGCCGTAACAATAAAATGTAAACGTTCCCCGGGGAACTTTTTTTTATAGTAAAAAGTCAGTATTGTTGTATTTACTATGTCAATTTTTCTCAGTGTATGCATTTTTACCACAATAGAATTTATATGGAATTTGCTTTAATTTATATAGAATTACTCGCTGTCACAGGTGCGCCCCAGTTCCCTACAACTATGTCCCATGGCAATATTTCTCAGGCAATGCGGTCATATTTACTACATCTTTTTCTCAGTGTACAATAACCGTTATATATATCACGACTAAAATCGTAGGGATGGACTTCCCGTCTGCATCAATAAGAAGAAACGTTTTGATTATTAATGACGCGACGTATTGTCCGGATCAATGCGCGGACTCGGAGATTCCTTCGGAGCGCATTAAGGGCGCCTCTCACGAGTGAAAGAGGTATCGCTGGAGAGAGCAACGTTTAATTGTTTTGCCTCGAGATAATTGGGGAGTCCACTCCATTCGAATTCGAACGGCAGTCGCAGGGAGGAGAGCCGCACTCCGATTGCCCGTTACACGATGACTTATGCCTTTCGGGCGCGCGGCCTCTCGTAAGTGCTCCATTGTTGTCAGCATCAGTTAAGCAGCATCCCTGCGCGCCCCGACGACGATCGGTGGGCGCGACTGGACAGACCAAGTGAGTGAGCGATTCTCGCGATCCTCACTCGCGGAAGCAGGACGGGCCGAAGAATTCACGAGGATCGATCGGTAACATCAAAATTATTCTGCTCTATCAAATATAAATTAGCAAATAAATTCATTATTCATATTTTATGTATATTTTTTTAGTAAATAAAAATATTATTAATTATTTTAAATATAATCAAGATGATGGTCGATCGGCGGTTCGATCTTAGGACTTGGACATGTGATCGATCTTTTAATTTTTATGTAAATTCGGATTTTTTTGTGAAGATTGTTATCAATAAGCAATTAATTTTTTGGTCATGGGCATGTATGAAAAAAAAATTGACATGTATATGAAAATTATGGTTTTTTGGTACGTCTTTTTCTTTCTCGTGGAATTCGTGGTGAATCGATGTCGAATGATTTATCGAAGGCTGTCCTGCCGCCGCTATGGATTACGGTACGCGACGTACGGTGGCTCGCGAGCTACCCGGCTCACCGTAGGCTCGCCGCCGGCAGCCGTCGATTGGCGTTAGGGCACGAGGCACTGTTTTGACAGAGTTTCGTAATCGCGACCGGCACAACCGGGATTTATTAAATTCGGTGGACTGTGGGAGTATACCATATTGAGTATGGTATACTTGAGAGTATACCATATGAAGTATACCATATTTCATCCATAGTGTCTGTGTATATATAGGGGAGACCGGGGACAAAAGTAACGAAAATCCTTTTTAATTTTTTTAACAACAATCCCGAGAGTCTAATGCTTCGGCATCCAATCGTGTACCATTAACCTACTCTTAGGTATTTAGTAAAAAAATTCAAACATAAATGTGTACGGAATTGCGAACACCGCCTCATTAAACACAGACGAAATTGGGTAAGAATTTGGGCCGCGGTGGGGTCAATTGTAACGGGTAGTGGGGTCAATTGTAACATCCTCCTGCATCAACGAAA
>JAPYZD010002219.1:0-16692 GCA_030522725.1 Ichneumoninae sp. B BG-2022a | reverse complement strand
GGCACACACACACACACACACACACATCCATCCAGACATTTTTTCTAAATGTGATTTTTCGATGTTTTCGAACATTCTGAACACGTTTTCATTAAAATCCCTAAATTTTTTATTTCACCAAAACAGAGCTTCCTCTATGAGGAAGCAAAAAATTGACCGAGTAACTTTTCTAAAAAAAAAAATGTCTTAGGATATCGAATGAAAAGCCTCCCCAATTACAGTCGCGATCGTAGATATCATTTTTCGTCTAGAAAATCGGAGAGGAAGAAAAAATTCTTAGATCTAAAAAAAATTTTATTCACTGTCCAAATTTCCATACGCTACTGACAATTAAACTCCCCGAGCCTCACCGGTATTCTCTTTTAAAAAATCCTTGAATCGTAAAAGGCACACTGATAAAAAATACGGTTGAATCAACTAAGATTCGGGCACGGACGTTCAACTAAATTTTTTGTTGGTACACTTAAAAAATTGGTTAGTTCAACAATTTTTTGGTTGATTTCGCCTAAATATTTTTGAGTCATTAAAATATTTTGTTCAACCAACAAAATATTTATTTGAACATCCCTGCCCGAATCTTAGTTGATTCAACTGTACTTTTTTATCGGTGCATAACCATAATCGAGAGCGTGTACTATACTGTATATCACATTAAAAACAAGAGAAACCGGAAATGGGTACCACGTGTTCTTCACTGCGGTGCCTAAACGCCTCGGTAACTGGCAACTCTCCCCCCCCCCTCACCCTACAAAAAGAATACAAAAAAAAAATTTTGCATATAAAAGCTCTTGGAATATCGAATAAAAACGCTCGCCAACTAGAGTCACGATCGTAGATACCGTTTACCGTCGAGGACATAGAAAAAAAAAATCAAACGAAAAAAATTTCATCAGCTGTGCAAATCTCCATCCGCTACCAATAATCAAATTTCCCAAATCCTGTTGTTATTCTTTTCGACCTAAAGAAATCCCTCTAATCGTAAAAAGTATAACCACAATCGAGATCGTGTTCGACTCTGTAAATCACACACACTGTTGTCACAGTATGACAAGAAAAACCGGAAGTGGGTACCACGTGTTCTCCACTCCGCTATCTAATCTCGCCTCGGTACCGACTTTTCCCAAAAAAAAAAAAAAAATTGTGCATAAAACTTCTCAAAATATCGAATAAAAACGCTCGCCAATTAGCGTGACAATCGCAGATAAGATTTATCGTCTCGAAAAGCGAAAAAGAAAAAAAAATCTGAAAACTAAAAAAATAGTTTCATCCACCGCGCAGATCTCCACCGCTACCGACAACCAAACTCCCAAATCCCATCGGTATTCTCTCCAACCTAAAAAAAAAACAAAATCCCTCGCATAAAAGTCGCAGCCAACAATCAAGCGCCAGTTCGCCTCCGCATCACGCTAAACCAAGAAAAACCGGAAGTGGGTACCACGTGTTCTCCACTCGGGTATCTAATCTCGCCCCGGTAACCGGAAGTCGCAGTTCCCGAGTCTCCAGCCGTTCGCTCTTCTCCGTCCATTCCTCCTCCGTTACAGCCATCCCCTCTCTCCCCTTCGCACCGTCGTGTACGAAAAGCCTCAAAAAAACAGGCACACGTCTTCGAAACAAAGACCCGCGTCCCGAATCACACGAGAGAGTAGAGCGCCCTCAACGCCCGCACGCGTTTTTCGACGGGCCGTCCTCGTCGACCACGAATCCCCCCACCCTCCCCCTCCACTTCCCAACGGCAACCCGGAGGGGAACGCTCCTACCGGCTCGAGGCACGGTACACATCCTCGTGGTTCCTGTTGCCGTTTCCCCCTCCCCGCCCGCCCCTCCGCCATCTACCGGCGTGCGTTCGCCGCTGCTGCCTTGCGCTTCGCCGCTCGTCCGCACGAAAGAAAAGATCCGCCGTCGGAGGGCCGCGCGCGCAGGGCGTCGGCGCTGGTACCCCCGATGCCCTTTCGACCTCTCTCGCGCGATCATCGCCAAGCGCTCTCGTTACTTCCGTCGCCCGGCGCTGCCGCTGGCCGTCCCGCGGTTACGTGTGTGTGTGTTCTCGCTCTCGACGGTTAGCACGTCCGAACCTCCAAACGCGCCGCCCCTCGTCGTCATCGCTCTCGAGAGCGCGCTCCCCTGTAGGCTCCCCCCCCTCCACTCTCCGGCGGCTCCACAGTGTTGAGGAGCGACGTCAGTGCATCGTTCACCGTACGCCCAAGGACACGTCTCTCCCGTCGACGTTCCGACGGCGAGGATTAACATTAATATCGAGATATTTTAGTTACAAATTCATTGTTATTTATTTTTTTAAAACCTCGAAAGACGCGGATCGAAGTTGGACCAAGAGTCGATTCGTAGTGAGAAAGATACATATATATATATATATATACATATATACATATATATATATATATATATATTGGTAGATATCACGAAGCACGTGCGAAAAGTCGAGGCTTCGTCGGGAAGAAAAACGCTTTACAGCGCTGCTGTCGGTTTTTTTTGTTTCTCACCGCTAGTTCGTCGTCAGTGCATCGTCAGGCCGTCCAAGGCCGCGCGAGTTCTTCCCTAACGTGCCAGACTCGACCGTTTTCCGGACGTCGGGGATTAAATTTAGTTTTTTTTGTTGGGTTCGACGATTTCGCAGAGCGGACGTCGGTGAAGTGAGAGTTCGTCCGCGGCTCGATGAAAGACGACCACGTGCCCGCGTCCGATGGAAACAAAGAGCGATGAGACGAAAACAAAACGTCGCCGGCAGCGCTGACCGCGCGCTCGCTCGCCGACAGACGCCCGATCGTCGGACACGACGGTCATCGCAATAGCGAGGGAGAGGACACGAACGCCGAAAATTCCCTGCCGCTGGTTGTGCAGCGGCGTGGCTGCAGGGCGAAGAACGATGCGCCTCAGATAAGAGAATCTCACCGCTCGACGATAAGATTCCTCGAGCGTCGACACTAAAAAAAAATAAAAAAAAAAAACACGGGACGAGAACTCGCTCGTCGAATCTGAGGAGAGAAAAAGGGCGTTGAAATATTCACTATATCACGAGGAACGAAGTTTCTTCGACGAACACGTGCTTACCTGACTCGGTGATACAAACTCTGTGCCATACACACATATATATATCTATATATCTATATTTGTAGACGAAAACAAAGCATTTACGAACAGTATTCTAAAGAGGCCAAATATAACGAGGCTTACACATTGTAGCTTGTCTCTATCCTAAGAAAAAGAAAAGAAAACAGTTTTTTTTGGTTTATTTTTCTCGTGAAGTTTTTTTTTTTTGTCACCGTTTTGTTTTTATTTTGTTTTCGTGCGAAAATAAAGCGAAGAAAGTAGACGATCGGGGAAGGAATTACAAAAGATGCCGCAGTGCGCCGTGGCAACGTGTCGCAACAGTCATCGTCGTACCAGAGGTCGTCGTATCCGTTACCATCGATTCCCCCAGATACCGGAAGTTCGCTCGCGCTGGGTCCGTGCATGCGGTCGCGTGCCTCTCTCCAACGGCGAAATACCATTCAACATACAGACGGCCCGCATATGCTCGTTGCACTTCAACAATGAGTCCTACGAGAAGGACATCGAGCACCTCGTGCTCGGTCTGCCGGCTCGCAGCCGTCTGCGCCGCGGCGCTGTACCGACGCTCGGCGTCCCAGTTAACGTACAGCCGGTAACGAAGATGCTCGTCGAGGACGCTAAGCGCTCGTTGCTCAAGGTCGCGCACGCCAAGATCATAACGGACAGGAAAATGTCGAACGGCAAAGCGCCGGCGACCTTCGACGATGAGACCGCCAAGAGAAACTACGAGGGAGAGGACGCCGACGCCGAGCAGCACCACAGCCAATCGGAATCATCGCCGAGATATTTGTACAATAGTCAACAGTCGCGCAACAATTATCGCCAATCGCAGACGCAAAATTGTCAACGGCGCAACAGCGGCAACGCCGATAACGCCGATTGTCAGAAGATGGCCGATATCGATGTGCTTCTCGCACTCGGACTTAAACCCGCGCCCCGGTGAGTTTTACAACGAACAATTATTATAAAGGGAACATTTGGGACCAATGAAAACGGGCGGGACGAGTTTTTTTTTTTCTTTTGTTACGGATGTCGAAGATGTTTTCGGACTAAGATCACGATCCCTCTGTCCATTAAAATGATCTTTATATTTCATATGTAAGATCGTCGATTATAAATCAACGATGTTATAAAAAAATATCAAGTGTGTTGGTTAAATATTGAAATTCTTTTTTTAAATCTGTATTGTGAAAATTTAAGATTGAAATATCGACGATTAACCTCAAAGTTGCGAAACATTTAGATGTTTTCGCCCGTAACTACGGTACAAAAATATCAATGTGAAAACAATTATATTTTTTACATAGTTTTTTATATTGTTGATCTATAATCAACAATATGTTTACGTCAAAACATAAACATGTAACAAAAAAAGTGTAAAAAAGTTTAAAAAATATATTTTTTGCATATTTACTTTGTTTAATATATGTATGTTTTGACACAAACGTTTTGTTGATTATAGGTCAACAATGCAAAAAAAAATATACCTGTAAAAAAATAAATTTTTTTACATATTGATATTTTTGTGCCGTAGTTATGTGCAAAAGCGACGAAATGTTTTGCACCTTGAAGCTAATCGCCGACATTTAAATCCTAAATGTCCATAATAAAGATAAACAAAAAAGAATTTCAATATTCGACCAACACAACGATTCGCGTCGACGATTCATGGTTTTCGAACGGCGGAGAATTTTTGCAAACTCGGTTTAGTCGTCGAGGCGCAAGTGCGTTCCGAAAATAATGTAATAATCGATTTGGCAATGAGCGTACGTATCCTCAACCCCTGATCTACGATTTGGGTCATCGGTGTCGTCCGACCTCGTCGACCGGCCGCTCTTTGCTCCGACGGTAATCATGAACCACCTGCGTGCAATTCTCCTCCAAGTTTCTTCAGCGTCTCTATCTCGCCGGTTCTATACCTTCCATTATTTTAACTAGAATCTCCCTCGGCGTCACGCTAGATGATTCTCTTATCCCCCCCCTCTCTCCCCTTCCCTCTCCCTAGATTTCCACTGCCCGCCTCCGCTGATCGCGCGGAGCTGCACACCGCAGCCTTAACTCTCTCGCCTCTCCGCTCCTCCTTCCTCGAAACTCCGCTCGCCGCACAACCGTCGCCGTTCGTTGGCAAAAGCCAGCATCTCGCCGCGCGCACAACTTCTCGCCGAGGCGATCGCCTTCGTCGTTGACCTCGTCCTCGTGGCGCGCGCGGTGCAACGGCTCTCTCGCCCGAGCCGGCTCTCTCTCTACCTACGAACTAGCAGTAGTCGCGGGACTAGACAACCAGCCAGTCCCTCTTACACGCGACACTCTCTTGCCTCTTGCGGTAAAGAAATAAAAATAACATACACTCTATCGACGTCGTTTATCGGTACTTTTTATTGCTACATCTCATTAATAAATTACATTGTTCGTCGTTATTGGGACGAGAGAGATTTTTTTTTACCAGTCGTCGATCTCGCCGAGCGCCTCGGGTATCAACGACCTCTGTGTGTCAAAGCGATAAACACGTACCGGACGAAATTCGTCGTGTATTTCTCCGATCGGGACGGGGAAGATTAGTTGCGAAAAAATCCGCGGCGTCGTTTCGCAGGCTCGAAATGCAAGGCGGCGTTTGACCGGGCGTCTTTTTTTCCTGCAGAAATATCGAAGACCCTTCGACCTGCGACAGTGAACTCCGCCGGATCGAAAGCCCGAGGAATCTTTCTGCTGTTTTGTACGTCTCAGCGCCGCTTGCCACTTTCGCGTCTGCCGAACGTGCCAGGAGTCTTTTGCCCTCCGCTGCGCCCTCTCGACCTCCTCTTTCTCCACTTTTCTCTCGACTCTCTCTCGCTCTGTCCTCGGCCTCTCTCGCGACGTACTCTGTTTCGTCGGGAAGCGAGGTATGCAGTCGCGCGCATGCTGGACTCCGGGACACGACGAGAAGAAGGTGGACGCGGCGCATCATCGTCGACGCCACGAGGACGTGGACCTCGAGGTCGAAGAGAAGCCTTGTAGCGTGGGTGCGTGAGTGCGATTAATACGTGCGCGATAAAAGTCTACACCCCCCCCCCCCCAACCCGACCCCCTCTCCGCGGCCGATCGGGCTTCGGTTGGTTCGACGAAAACCGACCGCAATGAATCTTAGAAGAAATTTGTTTTTGTTTCTATGAAAAAATTAATAAAGCGAGATTTTTTTTCTTATTATATTTTATTGTTTTTTGTTTTTTTTATGAAATAACGGACGATCGAGCATCAAATGTACCATCAAAAAATCTTACAAAATTTCTTTTTTTTTTTACGCGAAAAACTTGTTTGTTGTTAATATAAATATTTTTTTTTTATAAAAAAAAATAACAGCCGATTGAGCCTCGTCCATTTGGTTTGATGCGAACCGTCCCAATGACCCTTACAAGATTTTTTTTTTGTCTTATAGAAAAGATAACCCGAGACATTTTTTTGTTTTTTTGTTTTTAATGTATTGGTTATTTTTTTGGGGAAAAAAACTAACAGCCGTTCGAGCTGTATCCGTCCGGTTTCGACGAAGTCCATCTAATGAATTTTACAAGATTATTCATGCATTTAAAAAAAAAAAAAAAAAAAATTGTTTTTAATAAATATTCTTTTTTTTTTTAAATAACAGCCGATCGAGCCTCGTTCCATCGTTTCGACGAGGACCGTCCGAACGACTTCGAAGATAATTTTTTTCGCAAAAAAGATACCTCGGCATTTTTTCAAGTTTTTGTTTTTACTTTTTTTTCATTACTTTTTTAAAATAACATTTCCCTGGATATGCAAAAATGTGCTGGATATAAAAATTTACAAATATTTACTGGATGACAAAAAAAAAAGAAAAATCTCGGGGACGATCTCGCGCAGATGGATAAACGTTATATCAAGCGGCAACGATCGAGTGCAATGAACTCTCACTCTCCGTTGGGCTTTCGTTCGCTTTCTCTCTTTCTACGACTATCTCGCAATTCTCTCTCCGTCGCTCCTCGACTCCTCCGGGTTCTCGCTGTGTCGGCGGCCCTCTCGTACACTATCAAACTGCCGCCCGCCGCTGCCTGGTGGCTACCGCAGCGAGAACCGGAGAAGACTCTCACTCCGTCCGTCCGTCTGTCGCTTAGAGAGACCCACGAATGCGTTAACCCCACCGGGCGGTCACCTTCTATTCTAGAGCGTCTGCGGCGAGAGAGCTCGCTCGACTTTATATCCAGCGACGAAAGAGTCGGGTGGCATCGATACGTGCCTTTTTTTTTTGCCCATTTTTTTTACACGTCCCATGTTAACCGATAGTTTTTACAACGTCCCCGGTGACCTTGGACCGCGCTCGGCCATCACCGGAAACGGAATCGATCTGGGGCCGAAGAGTTTTTTTAATTAAAAAAAAAATGTTGAATATAAACAGATAAAAAATATTTTGCATATAAGATTTTCATCGCAACAGATACATTTATAATACATAATTATTATTATTAGTTTTTATAACAATAATTGTAGCAATAAAATTGCAGTCACTCGATGGATGTTCATTGTTGTTTTTTTTGCAACGGATACATTTCTGACGATACATTATTTTTATAATCATTATTAGACTTTACAGAAATTTTTATTGCAACAGACAAATTTATAATAATACATAATTATTATTATTAGTCTTCATAACAATAAATTGAAGCAACAAAATTGCAGCCACTCGATGAATGTTCATTGTTGTTTTTTTTCGCGACGGATACAATTCTGACAATACGTTATTATTATCAGACTTTAAAGAAATGAACTGTAACACTGAAAGAAATCTGCATCTCGATAACTGACTTACATTTTTCATTATGAATTCTTATTGAAAAAAAAAATGTATAGTAGTGCATAATTGTTATCGCAACAGATAAATTTATAATTCCACATAATTATTATTATCAATTTTTATAAGAATAATTGACTTTGGTGATAAAATTGTATACTCGATAAATATTAATGGTTTTTTTTTTTTTTTGCAGTTTGAACAAGATGCACGCGGCAGTGGAGTACGGGAGCGGCGGTTCGAGCGGGAAGAAAGTTGAGACGTCGGAGAAGCGCGAGGAGGACGCTCGAGGATCGCCGAAAGTCCCGCAGAGTCGTCAGAACGGTGCGGCATTGCCGGAGGAAACGGCGACGGCAATGGCGACTTCCGGCATAGCCGCGGAGCGTCTGTGTCCCATCGTCAAGCGGGAAAATCACTCGGACGCGGAGAGCGAGCAGCAATCGATGCCGATCGACGGCGCGAGACCCCGACGACGCTCGGTCGACGAGGTAGCCGCGGCCGCGGCTTCGCGGAATTCGACGAAAAAGACGAGCGTCGCGGCCGGCAGGATACCGAAAACCGAGCGCGAACACACGAGGAAGAGACGATCCACGGACGACTCGTTCTCCTCGAACTGCGGCAATCCCTTCGCGAAGAAGATATGCTTCGAGCAGAGGGAGCGCTTCATCGACTCGCTCGTCGGCACCGGCGAGAGAGTCACCGCCGAGGAACTCGCCAACAGAGCCGACGAACTTCGCGCTGAAGTTCAGGTACGCTGCGACTCAATCGCGAACACCTCCGTCGTAAACTCGGTTTTTCGAAAAACTTGGACACGGTCGTCCGGTACCTTTTTTCGCGGGAAAAATTAAGGATTCTTCGTCCTTGGAGCTTTTCAGCGTTCGCCTATCGATAACGCGCGAAATTTCGTTTGAGGTTTTTAGCCGCTCAAAGGAGTTTCATTATTTTTATGTTGGAATACAATTTTTACCGTTTTTGACGATTTATAAAAATTCTACAATTTTTACGATTTTTTAAAACTGATTTTACAATTTTTACGATTTTTTAAAACTATTTTTACAATTTTTACAAATTCTACCATTTTTACGATTTTTTAAAACTGTTTTTATAATTTTTTTATATTCGAGAGTACCCACATTTTTACCGAGAAACAAAAAAATAAACATATACATATTAGGGTGGTCATTAAATTTAAAATTTTTGAATTTTCTCTGGGCCACACCGTATTATCGTGAGGTATAAAATAAAAGTGCGATGTGCGAAAGGTCCTCGAAATTAATCGAAAACTTTGTTTTTTTAATCCTCGGTAGCGACCTCTGAGAATGCTTCGATTGCATAGGGATTTCGCAGAGTCTTTTCTCATTCGTCATACTTTAAAAGTGCGGAGTGGCTCGAAGGAAATCTCAGATATTGTATTTTCACATTAAATTTAGATCTTCCGAAGTAAAAATTTTTTTTAAATAGCGACTAGCGACCTCCAAAAATGCATTAATTTCCGAGATCCCCGCACATCGCATTGTTATTTTATTCTTATGGTCGCCGCGGTCAGGGAAAACCGCGAAAACCGGGAAAAGTCAGGGAATTCAAAAATTGGTCAGGGAAAAAGTAAATTTCTTGACCCCTTCCCGAACCTTCCATAATAAATAAATAAAAAGGACATAAAAGGGACGATTAAAAAATGGGGAACATAACAAAAAAATTGAATTAAACATTAATACAATAATTAGGCATTTTCATTTGTATTGCTAATTTAAAAAAATAGAAATCGTTAGAAGTTTGGTCAGGGCATATGTTTAATTCGTCAGGGAAAAGTCAGGGAATTTTTTTCTGAGAAAAAAACGGCCACCATGATACCTCAAGATAATACGAGGTTCCCCAGAAAATTCAAAAATGTTCAATTTAAGGACCACCCTAATATATATATTTAAAAAAAAAAATTAAGTACCCGAAGAACTAATCGTAAATGAAATTTTCTCTATCCCAGGCACTGGACGAGCTGGCCCGTGCGAAGGAGATGGAATGGAACGAGATCCTGAGTATGAGAAAGTTGAAAGAGGAGGCCTACCTACGCATAGAGAGGCGGCGGCAGGTGGTCGGTTTCATGGAGAGCAACGGTCAGTTGACCGAGAATCTTCCACCGGCGAGTCTGTCGCTGATACCGGAGTGGGACTCGTCGCCGTCGTCGGTGAACGCGCCTCGTGGTTCGGCGGTGGAATCGGCGGTGTCGCGAGACGCGAAGGACGGCGTGGAGGCGCGTTTGCTGGAGGCACAGGATTGCCAGCGGGTCGAGGAGAGTGCCCGCGAATTGTCGCCGATAGCGCCGAGACGCGAGAAGACGCAGTCGGTCGCGGTGAAGTCGTCGAACCACGCTCAACGTCGCACGGCCTCGCCCAAGCAAGTCGGCGAGAACGGACGCAAGCAGCAGCAACGTCAGCAACAGCAGCAACAGCAGCAGCAACAACATCATCATCAGCAAGTCGAAGCTCAAGCCCTGGACAATCGTCAGATCGGCGAGGGTCGCCAAGGCCCGATCGTCGACGTCAGATCGATTATCGCCGACTACAGACTTCGTCATCCGGAAACTGTGCCGAGGAGGTACGATAAAAAAGAATCGCGCCAACGAGAAATTGCGAATACAGCTACGACGACGACAGCAACGACAACGACAACGGGCTTGATTAATGTTCGCAGGGGCCGAAGAATGAGGAATTCGGTTAACATCGGCCTCGGCGCCGGTGGCGCGATGGTCGAGACCGGACACAACGTGGACTCCAGGCCTTCGAGCACCGACTCCTGCAAGAGCAATACTAATCCGTCGGGCGATCCCAACAATTCCATGAGCTTCAAAGACGTTCTCGTACAGTTCGCCAAGCTGAGCCAGCAACAGGGCGAACCGGTGAAGACGCCACAAAATTATCCCGACGTTACGCTGCACCCCGTCGCGCCCTCGCCGATCGTACAAAACTCGACGACCAGCCAACAGACCACCGGATCGCTGCTACATGGAATTCTCACCAAATCGCAGTCACCGAGACCAACCACTTTCTCGCCCACCCTCGCCAGACTACTCACCGCACCCGAACGCGAGAGAAACAGCGCACCGACCGCCACCGTCACACCACAGCAGAACACACAGACCCAACACTTGCTGCAGACCTATCAGGGATCGAACCCCGTGTCCATCAGCGATCTTTTGTCGTCGTCCAAGGTACGGACTTCGAAAGAAACTTCGCGCGCTAGTCGCATCGTTCGTCGGCTTGGGAAACATCGTTTTTATAGTTACTATTTTTTCTGTCAATTCTTAGATTTTTTCGTAACGATGTCCTTTACGGGTTTTTTTGGTCAATTTTGTCGTTTTCGTTTTGGGAAAATCGTTTTTCTTCTGTTTCTTATTATCGCATTTTTTTTTAGGGTAATTAAATTTTTCGATTTACGGTTGTACGATACGTTGTAAAAGTGTTTCGTTCATTTTATAGTTTTCATCTTTATAAAATCGTTCTTCCTCTGTTGCATTTTTCTGTCTCTTTTTTCTCGCGTATTTCGAGGAAACTTGTATTTTTCGTAACACCGTTGTCCAATTTCTCGTAAACATTTTTTTGTCAATTTTATCGTTTTTGTTTTGAAAAAATCGCGATTCATCTGTTTCTGTTTATTATTATCGATTTTTTTTTTTTTTTTAGTACACTAACATTTTTCGTAACACCTTCTTTCGTTCTTTGCATTTTTAATTATTTTTTTATCAATTTTATATATAATTAAAATTGTCGATTCGAGTATTCTGCATCGTCTCAGTTTCTCGTGCATCAGCTCTGGGAGAACCGTATTTGTAACATTCGATTGTATTTGTTTTACAGGCGAGAACTGAGATAACGATAACACCGGTCGTCAATCCTGTGGTGCCGATTCACACGTCGCATGGCAATAATCTCGTTCACGTGGTAAGCTTCGACCGGTTTATTCTCGGAAAATAATTCTTGGTTGATTGCGCAATTGCAAATATTTCGTTTTTTTCAATGTAAATAATTTTTTTTAAATTTACCTTCGCAGGACGACGTCGAGGACGACGGAGCCATGATCGACGACTCGCGGTTAAACTCCGGATCCAGGGACAATCGGGACGAGAGGGACAGCCCTCCGCGCTGTCAAGGCTGCCAGGAACGCGCGGCACAGTTCGTCTGTGCCGGCTGCGGCAATCAGTGGTACTGCAGTCGCGATTGTCAGGTGCGTTGATCTTACGAAATCCAACTTTTATCTTCGAACTTCAACCCCGTTACTGACTTTTATTTATTTTTATCCGTCGTACTGAAAAATCCGAGTACACTACCATTTTTTATTTTAAAAATCTTGGTTAAAAAAATAAGTAATAATATTTAGAAAAATATTTTGTACCCGAAAAGTCGATGTTACAAACTCGAATTTCTATCTTCGAGATTCAACCCTGTTACTGACATTCATTTATTTTTATGCATCATACGGAAAAATCAAAGAAGACTACCAATTTTTGTTGAAAAATGTTAATTAAAAACATAAGTGACAATTTTTTATTTTTAAATCACTTAAAAATTTGTTTATCTAAAAAGTCGATCTTACGAGCTAGAACTTCTGTCTTCGAACTTCAACCCCGTTACTGACTTTTATTTATTTTTATCCGTCGTACTGAAAAATCCAAGTACACTACAATTTTTTATTTAAAACATCTTGTTTAAACAAATAAGTAATAATGTTAAGAAAAATATTTTGTACTCAAAAAGTCGGTGTTACAAGCTCGAATTTCTATCTTCGAGATTCAACGCTGTTACTGACATTAATATATTTTTATCCATCATACGGAAAAATCCAACTACCAATTTTGATTGAAAAATGTTAATTAAAAACATAAGTGACAATATTTTTTTGAATGCACTTCAAAATTTTTTTATCTAAAAAGTCGATCTTAGGAGCTCGAACTTCTATCTTCGAGATTCAACACTGTTACCGACATTCATTCGTTTTCATCCATCGTACCGAAAAATCCAAGAACACGACCATTTTTACTTATAAAAAAAATAATTGTCGAAAATTAGGAAATTTTCATAAAAATTTCCGAGCAAGCCGCGCAGTATGGATTTCTGTCTAACGAAACATGAATTGATTATTTAATGTCGTTTGTTATTGCAGGTAGCAGCCTGGGACGAGCACTCGGAGGTCTGTTCCGGTTAGTCGAGCCACGTACGTGCCGATATGAGAAGAAAAAGAAAACAAATGCGAAGCGAGTGAAAGTGACGAATCGAAAAATGAATCTAGTCAAAGAGCGAAAGTTCTCGATAGGACTCGGCTCGAGGTGGATCCGCCGAAAACAATGGAGGATTTAATGGTGATCGGGAGAAAAAAAAGCGCATTAAACGACGAGAGAGAATATTTTTCAAGATGACACCGCGATGAACTTTGCGTCGAGATGTATGCCTATAGATATTATAATCGATCGAGCGTGTGTGTGCGATCCACGGATCACAATTTCCTATATCCCCGTGATTTATCCCTCATCGATAATTTTAAACGGTCATTTTCCTTTAATGTGGAAAATAATGATTATGCGAGAAATCTTACGATTTTTTTCGCGAGGATTCGCGATTTGAGAAAACGAAAAAAAATACCCTCTTGATTTTCCTTCATTCCTTTTGTGTCTCTCAACTTTCGCCGCTCGAGGGTCTCCGCGTTTGTGTAATCTGTTGATCTATTCCTATCCCATTTTTTTTATCTGTATTTTTTTTTTTCATTTTTATTTTTTTTTTATATTGACGCGTTTTCTCATCGTATCATCTACGAGACGAGTCAGCCCGGCGAAAGAACTTAACGACATACACACACACACACACACACACATACACACACACACACATCTGCTATATTTTATACTGTAATTTGTTACCAACTCGTAATATAATAGGATTGACGAAGCGTTTAGCTCTAGATATATATATACATATATATGTATGTGTGTATATATATATATATAGATTTTTAAGAAGTCTCTTATAATTAATCTCGTTTAAATTTACTGTTTAAACAGCGTTTTTTTTCTTTTTTTTCCCTTTCGTTTTTGTAATACTTAGCTTTACACGCGGACGACTATTTGCGTTCTGTCTCGGACTTCATCTGTAGCCCCAAAGTTCCTACAGGTTCTCTGCGATGCGACAGCCACTATATATACATATATATTTTACTTTTCCCATTTAAGAAACAAACCAAAATAAAAAGTTTTTAATCGTAACAAACAGTCTTTAATTTCCTGCAATACACTGGAATAGTCTTTTTTTTATTCGGTCTTGTTAATTTGAAAGGGTGTGGAGATCTCACTTTTAAACCGGAACTAACATCACGCAGAACAATATGAAAAATTCCGTTGTGACGTTAGATTCCGGCCCGAAACTGAATTTTCAAACCGGAGATAACGTTTTTTCAGTACAACGTCACTTCCAGTTGAAAAATAAGATTCTCAAACCGGAAGTTACGTATTTCCGGTATGACGTCACTTCCTGTCGAAAAATGAGACTGTCAAACCGGAAGTGACGTATTTCGGGTTTAAACATGCGTATTTCCGGTATGACGTCACTTCCCGTCGAAAAATGAGACTGTCAAACCGGAAGTGACGTATTTCGGGTTTAAACATGCGTATTTCCGGTATGACGTCACTCCCGATCGAAAAATGAGACTGCTAACCGGAAGTGAAATATTTCCGACCCAAAAATATGTTTTCCAGGTATACCCTAGCAAGTTGATGGACCGGAAACAAACCGAAAAACGGACACGTCCGTTGGGGAATAAAATGGACCGTAAAAAACGACAAAACAGACTGTACATTATTTGTTGGCGTTTGGTCTTTTTTCTGTTGCGGTAACCGAAAACGGACCGAACGTTTTTTTTCGAAAAATTTACTTTGGTCCGTTTTCGGTTCCCGGAGCCGAAAAAGGACCAAGATCGTATTTTTATTATGTCCTTTCATTAAAAACAGAATTAAACGCAAAACAACAAAAAAATTTATAAACTTAGCCAAAAATTTTTATAAAAAACGTTCGGTCCGTCCTCGGTTTCGGCAACCGAAAAAGGACCGATCTAAACGTACGGTCCGTTTTACCTTTTTTGTGGTCTGTTCCGTTCCCCAACGGACGTGTCCGTTTTTTTTAGTTTTTTCCCTAAAAGCAGCCGTCCGTCAACTTGCTAGGGTAAAGTGACGACTTTGCTTTATGAGCTCAATTCAGATCGAAAAACCGATTATAGTATATGAGTTTCTTATACATGGTGTTTCAACGAACCTAGATACTTTTTTGAGAAAATGAATTTTGACTGAAATAGGTTGTTCGCAAATAATACCCTATCAAAGCCCGGTATATGGAGGCGTCATGAGGGGGGGAGGATCTGCGCAATTAGGTCTGCGCCGGCAGACATCTTGAAAAAACTTTTCAAAACAAAGTCGGCCCGTTTGTCGGTGATCTCGACTGTCAGTCAGGTAAAGAGTGTAAACAACGATAGCCGATAAACCCAGCAAGATAATCTTCACGATGCCGTACTCCGATTCTGATCGACTGGACTTCACGAATCTCGCCGAATTGGCCGGAATTCACGCAGCTCCAGGATTCTTCAGGTACTTGTGATTCGACTCGTATAACCTCTCAATGTCAAAACATCTTTCGAAATCGTAATCCCCCCCAAAAAAAAAAAACTTTACGTGAACTTCCAGTTTTTAAGTGAAATTCGAACTTTTCAAATTTTACACTTGCACAACGATGACGATGGAGATATTTAATTTTTTTATTTTTTTTTGCAGGATCGTGACGGAGCTTCTGGCGTTGCACGTCTCGCCCGAGGACATTTACAACCTGCTACGTCAAATTGCGTCGCTTCAGGCGAGCAAGGATCAACAAAATAGTCGCAACGCGCAGTGACATGTTTTTTTCACGATTTGTTTTTTTTTTCTTTATTCTTCCGAATATATTTGTTTACCTTAATTCAATATAAATGGTTGTTTCATTGGCTTATTTTTTAATGCGACCTAACAAGATCAAACGTTTTATATTATTATATACTCTTCATGCATAACAATGTTCCTTCAGTTTCTCGTGACTTTAGTAATAGTCGTCGTTGTCGCTACTGTCGCCGTTGTAACGCACGGCACCCGCCTTCGCCAGCCTATCAGCATGCTCGTTGCCGTAATCACCCTGGTGTCCTTTGACATGTATCTGGAAGCATAAAACAAATCGAGAACATCGCATAAATTCGTTTTCGGACATAATGAATTTTGTAAAGTAACGGAATAAGGATTTTTTTATGCGTTAACCCTTTATACATCGAATGCCGAAAATACCCCCAACCACACACTCACACGGTTTTTTTTCCAAGAGTATTTTTTCTGCGGGTGTTTTTTCCGCGAGTATTTTTCCAGACGATATTTTTTTGCGGTATTTTTTCCACGGGATATTTTTTTCGGTTGTTTCTTTTTTTCAGGGCATTTTTCCGCCTACCTTATAATTCACATCGCCCGAAACCGTACTGAATGGAGGCGTGACTTATTAAGGAGGTTGGAGCGAGTGGTGTTCATTCCGCCTAAATTCGAGAAATTTGGGCAGAATTGCAAACACTTCCCTATGTTATAAAAATCTGAAAAAATTCATACTTATAACAGGCATTGAAAATAATAATTTTACATAATAATAATTTCAAAATGTAATTAACAAATTGTTTAAAAAAAATTGTTCATCAAAATATGTGGCAACTCAACTTTTTTTTTTTTATGAAAATGATTCGTTCACTTTTCGGAATACGTATGAATTTTTTCAGATTTTTATCTTTATTTTGACTTTTGCACATTT
>JAPYZD010002218.1:0-16693 GCA_030522725.1 Ichneumoninae sp. B BG-2022a | reverse complement strand
GATGGCTTCTTGGAAGAGTTTAGTATCGATTTTCCATTTCCGTGTTTATAAATAGAATACGGTTCGTGAAATTAGGTTTGGGCTGGAGGAAGAGCGTCTTGCCGCACTTCCGGTCGCGCGACGTCCCTACTCGATACGCTCTGACGGAAGATCATTATAATTTTTTTTTCCCTTTACGAGGAGCGGGGAAGTTTCGAAGCCTTACGCTATTTTAGGAAAAATATTGGATTACACTCGAGGAGGGCTTGTGGAGGGTCCGTATGGATAATATGGATGCGCTACTGCGGTGTCTTCGTTATCGATACGGAGATGAAAAATAAAACTCGTTAGACGGGGAGAGTCAAATTGGAATTCATTAATTAACTTCTGTAGTCATATTGTTTCGGATAGATTATTAATTTAGTTAATTTTTTTAGGGCATAAATTAACGGTTGGTTTGCCTTTTTGTTACACTTTCGGTAACAAAAATTAATTTATTTTTTCACGCTCGCCAACCATTTCCGGTCAAGAGCAAATTCTTAAACGACACGGATATTAATGCAGATTCGTGTAAGAATTTGTTTTCGAGCGCGAATGGTCAGCGTGTTTAAAAAAATGTATTACGGTTTTGTTACCGACCGCGGTATTTCAGCACGGTCTTAAACGTACGCCGAACGAAATTCGCTTAGCCGCTTGCGAGAATCTCAAACCCTTCCACGAGACTCTGGTCAATGATCTTCGTAACGCTTCCTTCCCGTCGGAAGCGTTGGTTCTCCTGAGAACCTGGCGCGCATGCGCCTCCCCGCGTCTCGATGCAAGAAGCGCCACGAGGCATTGAAGTCGCAATTAATCAATTGATCTCCGGCATCAGGACGGAAGATCCAACTCCGTATGATTCGCTAATTGTGAATGGGAAACGGAGACAACGTGAATGGGTGATTCAACCCAGCCGCCTCCGTGATACGGTTCGGGTCATGGTTCAATTAGTAGTTCTTGACCGGCGTTAACCCGTGACCTCCGGGCTAATCCACCGATGCGTCTGAGACGAAATCCCTCTCATAGCACCGAACACTTTTTCACTCGTGTAATCGTCCGCCCCATCTCTCGGTGTCCTATATTTTTTTTTCGACAGACCCGAGCGTATATCTTGCAGCTATTATTATAATTTGTTTCACGAGCTGCGTTGGCGTGTGAGAGATTTGTCGCGGGCGATCTGGGTAGATACGTTTCAACGCTCGGGGAACCCTTTCGGATGATCTTTTGCATACCATAAATCTTATTTTATCTTGGGTGCATCCTTTTCCGTCGACCAGGTAATTTTTTTTATTACCCTCGGGCGTTTTCGTCATTTACATAGATGCATATCCGGATGGATTCTCCGTGTAACGGTGGAGTATCACTGAATAAATGTATATTCGGGATTGCCAGTTCGTCCTTTCGGCTGCTTTTTAAAAAATGCTGATTATGGGTGCGTGTTCCTATTAGCTGCAATAGTTTGGGAGATGGTTGTAGATCAGAGCTGGGCAAATACACTAAGTACTTGAAGTAGGGTAGAGCGGGGCAAAATGGGGCAACGGGGCAAAACGGGGTTTTTGGGCAAAACGTCGTTTTCCAATAATTTTCGGATGCCCGAGTTCGCCCTATCGGATACATCAAGCTTTTCTGCCCAGTTTTGCCACCTTGGTCCGATCCAAAAATTATTGGAAAATTTAGTTTTGCCCAAAAACCCCGTTGTGCCCCGTTGCCCCTACTTCTTCCAGTACATAGCTGTGTTATAGATTATATGCGAATCGTTTGAATCAGCTCGTCGGCTTTGAGTTAATAGAAACGCGAAAGCCTTCGCATGTATTGGTTGAATTTTGTATTTCGATACAACGTGCGATATAACACACGAGGGCTCGGACGAATACGATAAATTCTCACTTAGGACCAATAAGAATGTACGTTTCAAGACCAAGATCGTCTACTAGTTTTTGCAAGGCCCGTCGAGTTTATATAAACTCTCGCGGACACTCACGCGTCTCTCCATTCACGCTCCATTCATGGACTAGGTAAGTTTTTCTCCGAGCCCTGTGTGGTTGATACGTCGATTTGTCTCGTTGATAAATTCAGTGATCTGGAAATACTCACTTTTACTCAATTTCTGCCGGTTTAATTTCACTTTTCTCTCCGTTAATGTGTCTTCTGAGTCCTTGCGGATAAATATTGCCCTGATATCAGAGGTGCACTCTATATTGATTATTGAATTGTAATGATATAATTAATTGTAATAATTCTACCGAACAAAATAACGTGACACGAGCACTAGAGATTGCAAAAACGATCACTCAGCTGCAGCAGAAAGAGTACCTGCAACTTCGGGTTTAGCTACACAGTAAAGGTTTGCACATTTTACAAATTTTTCTTGTTCGCGAACGTTCGCCGCATTATTTTCTTGTCAATTTAATAACGATATTGTTTTCTCTGTTTCATGAAATGCATTTTTAACTTTGAACTAATGTTGAATCGGCGAGAAAATCGTTGGAGTTCGCGAACAAGAAATATGTGTACAGTGTACTTTTTTAAATTCTGTATCGAATCTTAACAGCTACTTAGAGACGTACAAAAATAGTTTGCAAAATATAATTATTTCAATGTTATTTAATATTCCTCGTAAATCTCCGTGTAATTTTGTTGGCCGAAAATCGATCGCTATACAGTAGTCGAGTTCGGTTTAGTAAAGTGTGTGTGTCGTCGATTTTAGTAGACACATCGAGGAGCGAATAACAGTGGATCTGCTCATTGAGGATTAGCGTTTCTGTGTTCATTCGGCCGAAACACTTTTGTCGTACACCGATACGCGAGATACAATTCTGTTTACTACGACCATAATAATACAACAGTGATAATGATAATTAAACGTACACATATCCTCTGAGCCCATTGAAATATTTTTCGTGTTGTTCTACGGCTTCCCCGGGGATTCTCTATACCTCGTTTCCTTCGGTTCCATTACTGGTAGTTTAATTAGCCAATTCTTTTCAGGGGGAGCAGGAAGTGCCGATCGTGCTGACGAGTGCGGAGACACCGTCCGGTGAACCGGAGCCGCGATCAATTCGTCTGGTCGATGGCCCGAGTCCTCTCGAGGGTCGTATTCAGCTCCTTCATCAGGGCGAGTGGCGATCGGTCTGCACCAATTCCCGAAAGTAAGTTCGAAATTTATCATTTTTTTTATTGACTATCTGACACTCCAAATGGTTTTTCGAACCCTCGACAATGCTTTCGTGAAACTTGATTTTTTGTATCGATATGAAGCTAATAAATTTTTTGTTTGCAGTTGGACGATAGCCGATTTCGAGACGGCTTGCCGAGAGTTGGGCCTTCAGGGTGGTAGATGGTCGAGCTGGATGGACCGTCAATGGCCGGCGAGGCCTCGGTTGCTTTACGAACAGCCGCAATGCCGGGGCACTGAGTCATCCCTGCAGAATTGCGACCAGTGGTCTAACAGGCAGCTCGGTGCCGGTGTCTGTGGTAATTACGTAGACTTTCTTGTACTCAGTTACGCCAACGACAATTATTCCAATATAGTTTCCACGTAAAACAATAGTGGCAATTTTGTGAAACGTACAATGTACCTCGCACATTCTTGAACAATGGGAGCAACGATACGGCCTACAAAGGCTCGCGCGATTTTCCGCAAAATCTCGTTACTTCTTATCGGTGTTGATCGTTCTCCTTTTTTGGTTCTCAGATTATCATCCGGATATTGGAATAGCGTGTACACCACGTCACGACGGCGCGACTCAGGCTATCAAGCATTGGCGTGGCATAAGGTTCGAGGGGGCTTTGTACGACAAGCCTCTCATACAGGAGAACACTTTTTACGTCAGGAGATCCAAGTCTATCCTCAGACACGTCGACATCAAGTGGGTGAAACATCGTCACTAAATATATTTTTTAAAATTATTTATTGAATATCTAAAAAATAATTCCATTTTGTGCACAGATATGCTGGCACTGGACGAGAATTCAACGTCACCGCGGCTCTACACGTCGAAGGCGTACCGCCACAAATGGAATTTATTTCGGTTCTACATTCGGCCTTTACGGGTATCAACATAACATCGCCGAACGCACCGATCGTAATCACGAATTGCACCGTACGCGGTAACAGAGGTAAGATTGTCAAAATAGAATCTTGTGTTTTTTTTTCAACTGGAAATATATCAATGATTCCTTAGTTTGATTCTGCTGCTTTCATTTGCGGCGGAAGCCATAGTAACGTTTCTATGTAATTCATTTATAACCGTTTGCTATTCAATTTTATTTTGAGCTCCGATTTGCAGAAGAATATTATTTTTGGATTTTACTCCAAGAATTTGTTTTTGGGGCGTTGAGATTTTCGATTCAATTTCGCGTTCTTATATCGTCGCAAGATTGGCGAAGCTAACTTTATAATCCTATTGATACGTTTCAGGCTACGGAATTTACGTCAACAGTTCATCGGGATTGGCGCACATCGACAACTGTGTCGTCCTCGATAACGGGGCTGACGGTATAAAGTACGTTCACCATGACGAAAGACCCGATGACAAGCTTCACCGGACGGACGTCTTCGATCTCTGCACATTTCCCCAAACGGCCAGTCAAACTTTTCCCATTACGATATCCATGGAGCAGAGCAAGTATTCTCTGAATTCGAAAGGATGTCCGCAGGTGAGACACAAAAAAAATAGTACATTTCCATCCATCTCCGCATTTCATAAAAAAGGATCATTATTAATCACATTCTCTTCGTCCCTCTGTTGCAGCACATCTTCACGAGGCCCGGCCACGTGTTGACTCTTCAATTTTTACAAATGAAAACCGATCGTAACGACAGCGCAACGATCGAGGTTTACGACGGTATAAGCACCAGTGAAAGATTGCTCGCAAAAGTAAAAGTCCGAAATGGAACTTTGCCTCAGAGCGTCACGACAACTATGCAAAATTTGTATATCAAATTTGTTGCCGAACCGCGCACTCAGATGATCGCATTCATACGAATCTCGTCCGGCTACAGTGAGTATTTTTCGATAGCTCAATTACCATTTGCCGTCAATGTATCAATCTAATTATTCGTTTTTTTATTATTTTTTTAGGAAAAATGTACGATCTAAATGTAACCGGAAGCGCGATTGCCGACAACAACGGTCGCGGTATCGCCGCGGAGAGGCTTCGTTCCGCACTGCACGTTCACGACACATCGGTATCGAACAGCAATCACGTGGCCGGAATTCATGTTCTCGGAGGTGCCGCGGACGTAAATATAACGAGCAGCCGTATATCGTTCAATCACGGCGATGGAATAAACGTTACTGTTACGGGAGGTAATAGAAACGTCTCTCGTACGAGTATATCTTCGAATCAAGGATACGGTTTCGCCGTGTGGCTAAACGACAGCTCGTCAACCGAGTACGTGCCATTCAATCAAACGACAGTGGTCGAATATTCGGAGATTTTCCGCAACAAAGACGTCGGCGTACTGGTGAGTTTCGTGTTAATAGTTCAGCTTCGTGTTCACTTGGAGAAACTGCAGAACGAAAGAAAAAAAAATGTTTTATTTTTATTCTCTAGATCGGCAACTCAACGGGACTGTCTTACGTAAACGTGACCGGAAATTGGTTCAACAGTAGCTCGGAGACCGCGGTACAAGTTGAATCGAGCTGGAGGTATAATCGTGGAATGTTAAAGTTGCAAATCGGTCACAACGTTTTCGTGCAAAACGCGAAGCTCGGTATTAAACTGAGTCCGGCGTTGAACATGGAGGCCCGGATTGAGTACAATCACTTCAGGGATCACACGTACGGCGGTATCTTGGTGCGAAATCCTCTCTACGAGGAATTCAACGTTCTACCGGCCGACGTAACGATTCAGCACAACGAGTTCTACGACAATCGTGGGGTGTTCGTCGTCAGCATCGGTCTCTCGCCGTACAGCGACGTCCAGAGGCTGCTCTTCACTCGTAACTTTTTGCGAGACAATCGCGTATGCGAACCTTTCGACAACAGCGACTATCAGGGCTCGAGACTGATACCGCGATCGCGTGTGGCCGCGGTCGTTGTAGTTTCATCGAGCAACGTCAACGTTTTTCGTAATATTCTTCACAATCTCGATTCGCAGTACGAGATCGGATCGCACTTGGAGGATCAGAGCAAGACAATTAATTGCACGTACAATTGGCTCGGATATCCCGAGGAGCAGAAGATTCTCGATCGACTGTTTCACAGGTGAGTTGTTGCTAATATCCATGAACAACAAAAAAAAAGCATTCGATTTATCAGTACTTTTTCACACGAATTTCCTGTTAAAAAATCGAGGCATTTTATATCAGGTACACTTGTAACAATTGAGGCAGTTCGTATCTTATTCGACTAACGTCTACGATAATTTGTTCAACAGGAAAGACCGTTACAATCTCGCGAAAATCGAGTATCTGCCGTACCTGTTGCACAGCAGCAATCCAGCGGCGAACACGATAATATCGCATCCGACATTCGTGCCGCAATTCTTGCGTCCCGGAACGAACCTGGTGGGCGGCGAAGTGGACGGACAGGAGATGTTACCGGCGGGTGAATACGTCGTCGAGCGTGACATAAACGTGAGACCCGGCGGCAAGCTGATACTTCAACCCGGCGTGACACTCAGATTTCCACCAGCTGTTGGTATGATGGTAGCCGGTAGATTGGACGCGAAGGGCAAAGGACCCGGCAACATACTGCTCACCCTTAAGGAGGAGATAGTGTTCGAGCCGGATAACAACGATACTGTGATAGACGATATGACGATGTCAGACGCGATGGGAGTCGCGCATCTGCCTGAACCGATGAAAACTAATGACGATTCCGAGTCGACTGTACCGGTCAGATTGCTCGGAGGAAAGACGACGATGGAGGGCAGACTCCAGGTCCGAATAGGCGAAAAATGGGGGACTGTGTGCAATTACGGTTGGAACATACGAGACGCCGCTCTGGTCTGCCATCAACTGGGCTTGACGCTAAATCCGGACGATTGGTATCTCGAGAGATCCCAGATACCAAATGCCGGAACGAACGAGGACATTATTCTCAGCAACGTTCGATGCACCGAGGACGACATCGACGTTTCCAAGTGCAAAGCCGAGGCCATGGACGAATTCGTTAATTCGTGCACTCACGAGAACGACGTGGGCGTGAGATGCTCCGAGGCTGCGTGGGCGGGACTGAGACTGGGACCTCTCGCGGAACGGAGCGATTTGCAGTACATCACGATCGAGAGGGCTGGTTTGCTAGATTACATGACGAACACTTTCAAACCGGCACTGCAGATCGACTTCGCCCGGCACTCACTCGACAGCGTCAAGGTCGTTAACAATCTGCAGGACGGTCTCGGTGTTCTTTACTCCGACATTTATTCGGCGGACGCCGTCAACACCGTTAAGAACAGCGATTTCTCCGGGAATCGTGGAAGCGGGATAAGCTTCAAGCAGCTGGGACTGAGAATAGCCAATTCGCGTATAGAGAACAACAAGATCGCTGGTATCAGACACAATCCTGCGCTCTCCGCGGTTCAGCAGAGAGAATTCGCAGGATGGTTCATGCAGTCGCCGGGAATGACTGTAGACACACCGTACAATCCGATAGTCGTGCCGCATCTCAAGGGAAACTTGATACAGCTTGCGATCGGCGAAACAAAGTACATCGTGACCGCAAGAGTGAGCGGTGATAACGTCGAGCGTTCGTTGCAGATTCGCAGCACACCGGGTTACGTCGTAGGAATTCAACTTTTGAATCCGATACAAAATCGGAGCACCGAACAGATTGTTCTCTACGATTCGCAGCAGACCAATCGCAAGGGCAATGTCTGGCACGTCAAGAGAGATCTCTCGGTATTCCCGCTGTCGACCAGCTCTTTCACCGTCGTCCTCGAGTACAGCAGCGGCGACAACGCCATCGGCGGCGCGGTACTGGTCGTAACGACGCTTCCGGCGCCGATTCAAGATATTCGCAACAGAATCGTCAAGGGTCCGATTCCTACGCTGACGATAACGAACACGAAGATAAAGGGCAACAAGATCGGAATACTGGCCTCTTACTACAATCGCTATCTCGACGAGCTCGGCGATCATTATTTGCGGAAAGCCAACGAATCGATTCGCATGGTTAACTGCGAAATTTCGCACAATCAACGGGAAGCTATATACGTGCACTCGCCTCACTGGAACGTTTTCACTTCGAACATAACGGAAATTTCCATCCACGTTAACAACACGCTGATAACCGACAACGGCAAGGGGATACTCCAATACTCGCGCGACCTCAGACACTCGAACAATCTCTTTCACTGGATAATGCAGGACAGCACGATCGAGAGAAACGAGGGTGGCGGCTTCGAGGTGTCGCTTCCCTACGTATGGCAGTACAACGAAAACTTCACTCACTCCCTGTACTTTGGCAACAACACGTGGCGGAACAACAACATGTTCGCATTCATCGTCGACGGTCATTACGCAAACTTGAACATGACGCATAATCGTTTCGACAGCAACAACTGCAAGAACGGCCTTATATCGATAAGGGGAATGGAGAAGAGAATGAAAATCGACAACAATCGTATAGAGAGGAACAGCGGTTCCTACATGGTGGAATTCAAAGCCGACAGCCAGTCGGAAATATTGGGCGAGATAAACGCTCGTTTCATCCTCAACGAGGTCAAGCAGAATTACTACTCGGGCACGAGTCGCGGCTTTCATCAGATGTACAACACGCAGACCTACGTAGTCGGCTTTCACGGTATACAGAAAGTCGCGGTCAATCGTAATTTGTTCGGTGAAAATTCGTTGGATTACGAGCTGCTCGCTGGCATAAGAACAGCGAAGATAAACAATATAGTTGACGTAACGGAGAACTGGTGGGGCTCGTCCGACGACGCGACGATAAAACGAAGAATATTCGACTTCGACGATTGGAACGATCACGCCGTGGCGAATTTCAGGCCTTATCTCACGACCGACACCATCGACTCTTCGTTGTCGCCCTCGTGGGAGTTGCGGCCTATCGTCGACCTAGATCACTTGAGCGGTCGTATAACCGAAAATCTGTCGCTCTATCGTCGGGATAATCCTTACGTTATACGCTCGGACATCACGGTGATGCCGGAAGCTACCCTGAACATACATCCGGACGTAGTGATGGAGTTCGCGCCAAACGTGGGTATCCTCGTTCTCGGTACTCTCAAGGCCGTCGGCGCGGCTGGTCACGAGATAATAATGAGACCCATCAAGCGCGAAGATTCGTCATTGCCGAAGCCGGTATCGAAACGCGCTACGGACAATAATCCAATGGAGAGTATAAGACTGTGCAAAGAGGGCAAATGCTCAAATACATCCAAAGAAGGTTTCGTCGAGTACTTCAACCGCACGACCCTTCAGTGGACGCCTCTGTGCGACATGAGATTCACCGAGAGAAACGGTCAGGTTGTCTGTCGACAGTTGGGACACGATCCCCTGAACGTCTACGTGTCCCACGATCGGCGATACGAGCTTCATCCGGGCTCGATGACGAGGATCTGGTCGTGGCCAGAGCCGCTCCAATGCTCCGGCAGCGAAGCTCGGTTGGAGGAATGCCAGATAAGACTGAACGGACAGCTCTTCGGCCACAAGTACGACTGCCCCTGGGACGGAGAATTCGTCTTCGTTCACTGCGGCGAGAGAAATCTCGATAGCTCTTACGACTACTGGGGCGGAATACGGATCGCCAACAGCGAATTCGAGCATCATCTCTACGAGCATCGTATACACGACGTTATAACGCACGAAACCGTGCGGAGAGTCGAGTCTGTGCTGCAGTACATAAACATAACCGGAGCTGGTATTCTTCACAACGAAAAATCCGCGGCTATACAGTCGGTTATGAAGAGTCCCGTCGTCACGCACGTTAATATCAATAAGAGCGCTTATCACGGTATAAACATTGTATCGCCGACTCATACCGTCGAACTTCTGCTGAACGAGATCGACGACGTCCTCGGCAACGGAGTCAACGTCCTGTCGCTGACCGGCGAGGGAAGAGAAGCCGAGGAGAGTTCCTTCACGCCGATAAAGGACCTCAATATTCCTTATCATCTCTTCAGCATGGTGGACATTTGCGACACCACGAAGGAAGTAACTATCGAGGAGAGAGTACTCGTTTACTACAAGTACGACAATAATCCGGTTAACTGCGTGAAGATATTTCGCAGCTCTTACCGAGCGAAGCCATTCGGATTCAGGCTTTTGCAATTCAATTTGTACAACTCGACCGGCAAGCCCGGACGCGCTGATGGAATCACCCTTTACGACGGCGACGTCTACAACGTCACCGCCAAGGAAATTGGACATCTGGAGTTCGACAGTCCGCACGAGAAGAAGTTGTTTCGAACTCTTGGACCCAGTCTGAGCGTGAAACTGTTCGCCAATGGCGCGAGCAACGTTCACGGTTTCGTTGCCGAAGTCGTGACACTGCCGATCTCGGCGATCGGTTTTAATCGCGACGTTCAACACAATATCTCCTACTCGGTGATATCGAATTGCCGAGAGGGGGCTGTCAAGTACGCGAGCGCTGGTGAAGTAAACGCTGTGATGACGCTGGAGAAGAATCAATTCGTTGACAATTGCGACAAGCTTTATGGAAATTTTTCGACGTGCAAGTCGTCGGTGTGGCTTGACGTGCAGAACACTCAGTCGCTATACTTCAGGAACAATCTCGTCAAGGGCAATCAAGGCGGCCTATCGATTCGTGCGGACTCGAGGGGTTCAGCGACTTCGCTCAAGGGATGGATACACAATAATTTGTTCACCGATAATGTTAACAAACCGGCCCTTTACGTCGAGGGACGACAGAGCAGTCCCTATCAGGAAGTCACGATATTTAGAAACTATTTCACAAAGAACAGAGCTCCTTACGACAACAACATCGTGCTCAAACAAGTCGTGAGTAACTTCACGCTAAATTATTTGCACGGAAATCTTGCGCTTCATCTTCTCGAGATATCGGGATTCGAGAGAGTTCGTCTTCCCATTTATCAGAGCACGTCGCACAATGGGTTCTACAAGTGAGTTAATTTTTTTCTTTCTTAAAATTTGTGAAAAAAAAATTGTTTTAATGGTGTTTTTATGGTCAAGGGAAAAATGAAATTGTTTTAATGGTGTTTTTTTGTTCAATCAGAAATTACGCTGTTGATCGCAACGGTCGCAGCACGATTGTCGCTGGCACACCGGGCCAGCAATACGTTGACAATGTGTTCTTCAATCCGGACAACGATTACGAAATTCTGACGATGAATCGATCTTTGTGAGTAACCCGGAACCGATTTTTGTTGTTTTTTTTGCTGGTTGTTTAATCGACGACTATAATTTGTCCTGTTGTATTTTAATTTCATAAAACGAACTCGCATGTGCATGATTAATCTATCCAGGGTGATCAGCATGGAATGGTACAATAAGTAAGTAAAATGTGTATTGAGAATTGTAATTGTGTCATTTTTTTCGTACAGTAGCTTGAGTCTTCACTTGCGAAAAAATACCGACAATTAAAAATGTCTTTCGTACATTTTTTTTGTAGGGTTTTTCTGCAAGTGTTTGGATCGGTATTTTTGTGCACTAAAAACACTAAACGTTATTTAAAAAAAAAGTATCGTAGATTGCACGTATCCAATTAACAGACCTTTTGTATAGTATTTTTCCAATATTGTTATTAGTCAATTGTACGAGCCTTAGAACGATTTTACTGACTTTTTTTTTTAATCGTACAGTCAACTAGAAATGTGGAGATCCCACGTGGACGCGAGACACAATTGGTGGGGATACAACGAGACGCTGGCGGTAGCAGGAAGGATTCGCGATCGTGGCGATTCTCCGGAATTACTGCAAGTCGATTATCAACCATACCACATGAACAACAAGTCCGTGCTGAACGGAAAGTGCCCACCCGCGTGGGACCTCGTAGGCGACACGTGTTACATTTACATCGGCGCCCCCATGAACTTCTACGAGGCTCGAGATTTTTGCCGAGTAATTACATTTTTCAATTTTTTAAAAATCTTTTCTCTTCGACAGTCGTAAAGACGAACTGTGATGTTCTATTTTTTTGCTTCACAGTCGGCCAATGCATCCATGCCCTTCATCATGGGGGAGTACATAGAATTGTGGAAATTCTTGAGAAAACAACAAGATCGTTTTGACTACTCCGAGAGAGTGTGGGTGCAACAATTGGAACGCGTCGATCAGTGCACGATTTTCACGTATCAGACTATTGAGATTGACCATTGCAGTCAGCCGAGCCCCTTCATTTGTGAGATAGGTGAGAATTCACGGATATGACGTGATTTATGTACGGACGAAATAGTTATTTGGGATGTTATTAATTGGTTTTTTTATTTTTTATTGTGTTCACAGATCCTAGAATCTACATAGATCCTCTATCATGGAGAAAAGACATAGTTGCTGTTGGTGTACTAGGAGCAATTGCGGCGGCTCTCGCTCTTTTGGCTGCTGCCATCGGTTTCTGGATCTCGAAATCGAAAAGGCGTAAATTGGAAAGGCTCGAGAGGCGAAATTCTATACGACAATCGTTACATTCGTTGAGATCGGTCGGTTCAACGTCCGGCTTTACCGAACTTAATTATCGAAGAAAACCCATTGCGGTGAGTATTTCTCAATAAAACAAAAACTAAATAGAAATAAATAGCCAAATATCACAACGCGGATAAACATGCCTTATCGCCGACCACTTGGCTCCGCGCAATTGTTCTCTTCAAAATTGCATCTAACCGACAATTGGCGTTAAAACTAATCCTTACAAAATTCTATGAACAGCAAAAACGGGAAGAACGAGTTCTTTTGCCACCTCCACAGGTCAGAATGTCTATAATGTTAAAAAAAACATCCATGTCCGCTTTCGTTTATTACTATCATGTTGTTGTTGCTCGCTATTGACTATTGAATTTATAAACGGGAAATTTAGATTTTTAAAGATTTACCGGAAATACGTCACTTCCGGTTTGAAAATCTAATTTTTCGACCAGAACTGACGTATTTCCGGTACGACTTCACTTCCGGTCGAAAAATGAGATGTGAAGTATCCATGGGGGGTGTCTGTGAAAGTGTACAGTTTTATTGTACTTCATTATTAAGCAGATTGTCGCAACGTCTATGCCAAAGCTTACCGTCCGTCCTTGGTTGATCTTTCGACGAAGATTAACGCAAGGCCATCGTCTTTTTAACATGTTACAATGGTGCTAAAAAAATAACAAAAAAACTTCAGAATTAAAAACTTCTTTTTTCCCGTTGTAGACGAAGCAATCGACGGACACTTTGAACTCGAGATCCCTAGACTACAAGAAGATGATGAACGGCGGAAGTATAGATTCAATGGACAAGTCCCAGTTAAATTCATCCATGGAGGACAATCAGAGTTACGACGTTTACGAGGCTCACAATCCACGTTACTCGCCGAGCACGAGTGACTTCAAGGGAGCGGCCAGTCAGAAGTACCCGGTGACACACGCGGACAATCCCGTCTTCGATCTGGCTTATCGAAACGAGGGTTTTCGCAATCATTCGACTTTCACATCACGCGCTGGTAGCAATTGGCCATCGGGTGCTAACAGTGAAGTCGCACCAAACGAGAGTCCAACCGAGCCAATAAACGAATCCGAATATATGAACAACGCCTCGACACTGCCATTGAACACGAGTCTGGCGATGACCGACTCAATAACGGAACTCAAGAGGGACATAGACGCAACGCCGACGTACTCGCCGCTGGAATACGGCACGTACGACGCTCCTCCGGCGACACCCGGTTCCGAACCGGTTCCGGAGTACTTCAGTCCACCCCCGCCGCAGCCTTACTACTACGAGGAACGTCCGCGAAGCGGCACCCTTCTCGAAACGAATTTAGATAGCGGTGAAGAAAAACCCCTGCGCTCAAAGAGCGAGGCTCTGCTTGAGACCAATTTCGACGTTTTCCTGCCAAACGAACCGACGGAATTGACCCAACTATCCGCCGACTCGAGAAGCAAGAGCCAACCACTAGAGACGGCGATGTGAAAAAAGTACAAAACCTACGTAGGTAAAATATTATAGATAAAATATGATTGTTTTGTTTTCTACACTTGGAAAAGTCAGACTTTGAAAATTTGTAGAATATTCGCGTTTAACGTTTGCGTCTGTATATATTCAAACTGCATGTACACACACGTGTAAATGCAATGATGAGCGTGCGAACGCTATACAATATCGAATGCACGAAGAGAGGGTGCAGACTAATCGTGTCATCGCGTCAGCATGTGTGAAACGGTCTATAAGCCGATTTCCACCATACATACCATGACCAAAACAGTCTCTTCTAAAGACTTCGAGAAAAAATATTTGTTATCGCATTCGTTACGAGAAAAGAAAATCATATAGCGTTTTCATCGCGTGTATTTAAAAAAAATGTTGTTCCGTACCTTATACCGAATGAGATTCGGAGTATGATTGCGCGTGCATGATGAATTTGTACATAAGTTGGGTTGACGACACGCTTTATAAGCTGAATGAATTGAGTTTGTTTGATATAGAGAAAAAAATGTTTAATTCTTAATGGTAAGCGGACACGCTTCCTCGATCGCGTTAACTCGGGTCATTGAGTATCTCTTTAGTGTTTTCTTTCGTTTTTAAGAGATTTAGGTATAAGTGCTCCTCGTAGATGTTAGTGAAATTGATTTATCTTTTGCATATAAAGCGTGAAAGATTCGTTTAACAATTGATAATAGTTCAACAACAATGGGAAATCGTACTAATATTAGCTCGTAGTTTTAAGTTCGATTTAACGATCGATGAAAGAAAAATGTCGTGTATTTTCTTAAGGCTATTTGCACTGCCAAAACACGATTATCTTCTCGCGGGTGAGAGAGGTGGGTAATTATTATTTCAGAAGTCTTTTTTCGATTTGTGATATATAACTCGCGTTAAAATGCATGCTCCGCGGGTATAACTATATATTATTATACAAAGCTACGGTAATATTTGTCTGAGGACTTTTGTATTCTTCTTACCATGATGCATTTATCTCGTACGAAATATTAGTATTTTCTTCGTCGACGCATCTACGTCCACCGCGGTCCTCTGGAAACTTCCAATGTACTCTCGTTTACTACATTTCACGACGTCGTTTATAGTTCGTACGAGTTCACGACGCGTCGTCCGTCCATAATTGTAATGAGATATATTAGATTGTAATACTGATTCGTTAGGCAATATCGTAATATCGTCGCACCACCACCAATCGCGCCACTATTTCGATGTCACCGGAAACCCATACTCGGTGTCAATATTTGTAAGATATTTTTTTTTCCATTAGATCTTAAGAATTACGCTTAAGGGACGAATTTCGTTATCACTCTCGGGTACAAGCCTTAGCGCTCCATTATTAACGAACGTCGAAAGTTGCACGATTGCCTTTCGATGCTTCTATTATCTAGATCTCGGAAGATGATGTTGTTCTACGTGTATACTTAATGTACATCTCGTATCGTATTGATCCATCTAGGCTGTAAGACACTCCCGTTTTTCATTATTCATACGCGGTACGTTAAGATTAACGTTGTAATAAATTCGTACGTTAATAAAGAATTTGATACATACTTGCGATTAATCGTTTTCTTTATCTGTAAACATGATCTTCGACGAAGGCGGACCGGGGTATGGAGTGTAGGATCGTGCGCGCTTTTGAATTAAATGGAAAACGGTAAATCGTTTTTTTTTAAACAGTATTTAATATATTAATAATTATATTCATATTCATATAACATTACGATTTCTAGTCGTAGACAGCAGCAACAGAAGCGGTAGTCCCGGCGAGCGAGGAACAGCGTAAAACGCGATCGTCGCATCGCAAGGAGATTTGTCTCACGATCGTACCCTCAATAAGTCGCCAGTTTCGTGCATTTTTTTTTGTTGTAGGAATTGAGGGTCACAGAAGACAGAGTTGAATTGTGCTTTATTGGACCGAAGGTTCCAATAATCCGATCCCGCTGCCGTGACTAAGCACACATCTCTCATGCACATATCTCATTGAGATTTCACTCTCTTCTGTTAAAACATCTATACACACTTTCTCTCTCTCTCTCTCTCTCTCTCTCTCTCTCTCTCTCTCTCTCTCTCTCTCTCTCTCGCTCCCTTTCTCTTTCACTTAATTGTTCGTACTGTAAATTGTACGATACGATAATTTAATTGAAAAAGGAATACTTATTTCTTAACGAAAGAAAAAAGATTGTCTTACATCTAAAAACATTATAGTTGAGGCCCATAGGAATTCGGGCTTAGGACATCGGGCCTGCAAGAAAGACCTCCGCGATAAGTGTGTGCGGAAACGGCGCTTAAATAAAGAAATTAGCTTTCTCCTAGATATCATGTCTTTTAAAAAATTTGTGTTTCTTTTTTTGCTTTTTTTCAACGTTCTGTAACGTGGATAAAAATCTAAAATTGATAAAAATTCGTCGAAAATAAATCTTCTAATAACATTCCTTACAATAGTGTCATTGCAATGCAATATTACGTACGCGTTTATCGCATAAAATAGAATATATATATATATATATATATATATATATATATATATATATATACATATATATATGTTTTTTAAAGAAAACGAGATATCGTGAATATATATACGCGTGTGTTATACACACA
>JAPYZD010002217.1:0-16702 GCA_030522725.1 Ichneumoninae sp. B BG-2022a | reverse complement strand
TACTTAAAAATCTGAAAAAATTCATACGTATTCAGAAAAATAAACGAATCATTTTCATAAAAAAAAGTTTTGTTGCCGGGTAATTTGTTAACAAATTAAATTTTAGATGAATTTGTTAATAACATTTTGCAATGATTATTATGCAAAATTAATCTTCTCAGTACTTTTAGTATACATGATTTTTTCCAGATGTTTACACCATCAAGAAGTACTTGGAATTTTCTCTTATTGTTGTCGAACTTATGCGAAGTCAGCGAGCAGCGAGACTCCCTCCTTAATGTATGCGTGTTCGCTGATTAGTTTCTATCGCTGCTCGCGAGCCGGGAAACTATCTAAGCTCCGCGTTAACGAGAAATAATAATGATTGCATTTTAAACCGCGGGTCACGGGTGCGGGAACGGGCAACAAGAACGCGGGGGCGAAAAATAGCTCGGAAAAGTTTCGCGACCGGCGGAGGAGGCGCGGGGCACGCCGGGGCCCGAAATAGCAAAAGTCGCCCAGAACCACCCGCCGAGACTCGTGATTTATCGGGAAAGTTTTGGCTGGTTAATTTGACGAGCGATGGGCTCTCGCACGCCACGGCTCTGTACAATACACCCCGACGACCGCTGCCCCGCACACACAGTCCTGGGATTTCTTCTTTTCCGACCTGATGTAGCCCATAGTTTCTGCACACAGGAAAATGTGGAGAAAGTCCAATCAAAGAAAATTTATTAAGCACGACGAAAAATGCTTATTTGATTCATAAACTAATAGAGGGTTTTTTCATTTCCAATATATTTATTTGTATATATTTATTTATTTTTATATATATATATTTTTATGAGTATTATTCTTTTATGAGTATGAGTATATTTATATATATATATTTTATGAGTATTATTCTTATTATTTAACAATGTTTATTTGGATGTAATAAAAGATATTTGTGATAAATCATTATTTATTCATTTCCGCTGCAAATAACCATTTCTTTTATCGTAATAAACGTTATTTGGATATCGAATTTTATTCGTTTTTAATAAATCTTTTTTCTGGGTGCACATCTCTTCGGCGGTTCGGCGGAGTCGAGAACACGAAAAACCATGCGCAAGATATTTATACGAAATCACGATGGAACCGACAATCGAATTAAACAATTATTTCATCGGCTGGACTGCGGATTCGTCTCGCGTATTTTCGTCTTCGGTAGATTTCTTTTATAAATTTTTTAAATTCGCATATTTTCATTCAGTTCGGCGACTGAATGGGAGCCTAATGGATTCTATCGGACAGGAATATTTTTTCGGAATCGGTATGTCAGCAGTTTTCAGTGGTCGTCTGGGCTCGAGGTTTCTAGGGCAATTATGGATACTCGATGAAATTTATATTAGCAGAGGTTGGAGGGCGATGTACAGAATACGGTGAATCGTTTACTTGGCGGCATTATTTATTACAGAGCGCGATTCGCGGCCGATATCTGCATTATCAGAACGACTGAATAATTCAATTCCGTTGTAGGAAGTTTCGCTCAGTGCCGGGACGATTGCGGTGTGGATGGAGATTAAATCGAAGGATCAACTCACGCCGATTCGACGTATAGGGCGAATTATTTCAGGGCCCGATTGACTGCCGATATCTGCATTATCAGAACCACTGAATGATTCAGTTTCGTTGGAGGAATTTTCGCTCAATGTCCGGATAATTTTGGGAAGATT
Source organism: Ichneumoninae sp. B BG-2022a (assembly GCA_030522725.1). NCBI lineage: Eukaryota > Metazoa > Arthropoda > Insecta > Hymenoptera > Ichneumonidae > Ichneumoninae sp. B BG-2022a. Next base: position 15,005 of record JAPYZD010002217.1, on the reverse strand, counting down.
GCGACGTCTATGAGGATGTAATTACACGCAAGTTTCCAGCCGGAAGTGAGATTCCGTGAAAATTTGAACACTTCCTAAAAATCTAAAAAAAAAAATACAACTATATTAAAGGTGCCAAGAACATCAATTTTGCATAATAATAATGTCAAAAAGTTATTGACGAATCGTTAAAAAAATTATTCAATAAATTGTCACTTAACCTTTTTTTCTCTTTTCAAATGAATTCTTTGATTTTCGGGAAGTCACATGCATTTTTTTAGAATTTTCTTACATTTTTACATGTTTCTTACGAAAAATGTGTAACGTCAGGACTACGAAATTGTTGGCGCGATCTCCGTGAAATTTTTTGTGTGTACAGTGTGTGAATCCAAAATTTGTGTCTTTACATCGATTTTTCAAATTGTCGAAAAAAAGGTTGTAATATGAATAAAAAAAAGAATTAATTATTTTAAACAGTGAAAATAAAAGTTTCTCTGATTATTTTAAAAACCGTAAAAAAAATAATTCGTCAATAATTTTTTGGGTTTATTATTATGCTAAATCAAAGGTCTTGACATAATTAATGCGGCTGATATTTTTCAGACTTTTAGCATGTCGCGAAGTACTAAAATTTGTATCGATTGTTTATGCTTGATTTTTTTCAGATTTTTATATTATCGAGAAGTGTCAAACATTCCCTCTCGTTTCTCTCAAACTGCGAAGTGAACACTATTCTCAAGGACTACCTTAAATCGAAGGATCAACGCACATCGCCCTGACACACAAATCATATTATCACACAGCGCACTCAGAAAAATAATTTGTTTGACTGGCGCTCCGCAAATAAATATTTATTTGATTTGAGTAAACATTTATTTCATTTAAGTAAATATTTATTTAAAACCAAATAGATATTTGTTTGTGGCCGCCCGTCAAATAAATAATTTTTCTGGGTGCGTGATTGACCGCGGACATCCGCATTATCGAAACCACCGAATAATTGAGTTCCCTCATAGGAAGATTCGTCCAGAATTTTGAACATTTTGGGACGATTGGGACGTGAATGAAGATAAACTGAAGTATTAACTCACATCGCTCCGACGTATAGGGCGTCCCGTTTGCTGTCCAAGTAGAGCGTCCTGTAGTACAGCAGCCCGCAGCTGAACTCCTTGACGTGTTCTGCAACGACAAAATACAAAAGGGCGATCAGTCACGATTATTCTCCATAATTCATCTCAGAAAACAATCATAAAAAAAAATTAACATCCCCACTCGAGCGAACAAGCTTCCGGAAGTGTGTAAATGATAATCCCATAGTTTCCGCGACGCATTGAAATCACCGCAGAGAAATTCCCGGCGTCTCGGTGCGCAAAGTGCGGCATCCAGGCTTGCCGTAACAACGCTGGTCTCCGCATAACCACCCCACCCTCCCCACTTCGCCGACACTGATCTGCTTAACATATGAAAGAAAGTCACCCCTTATAAATATACTCGTTCCACTCGGGGCTAAAAGAGCGCGAACAATGCTATACATTATACGGTATCAGGAGGGACCAACGCCGATGGAAAGGGGTCTGCATTATGGAACTGCCGGAGCGAGTAGAGCAGACCGGGGCAAAATGGCACACCGGGGCAAAACGGGATAACGAGATAAAACGCAATTCTCCAATAACTTTGAGATGGTAGCGATGGTGGTAGATGGGAAAAAACGGGTTTAAAAATCAGAATGTATCGTTGGGACAAAATGGAGCATCCAAAAATTATTGGAAAATTGAGTTTTGCCCTCATACCCAGAAAACATTTATTTGACGGCCACCGTTTATTAAGATTAAATAAAATATTGATTTGATTTAAACAAATAGTAGTAGTAATAAGGTATTTATTTACAGTAGCAGTGGATCATTACAGTCTCCGATACATCTCTCTATTTATTGATACGTCGCTTTTAATAAAACTGCCAATGGGCCATCGATCTGAGTCCTTTAGTCCTTAAACAAATATTTATTTTAATTAAGTAAATAGTTACTTAAATGAAATAAATATTTATTTAAATCAAATCAATATTTTACTCAATCTTAATAAACTGTGGCCGTCAAATAAATTTTTTTCTGGGTGCACAGTCCCGTTTTGCGATACATCTCTCTATTTATTGATACGTCGCTTTTAATAAAACTGCCAATGGGCCATCGACCTGAGTCCTTCAGCCCTTAAACAAATATTTATTTAAATTAAGTAAATAGTTACTTAAATGAAATAAATATTTATTTAAGTCAAATCAATATTTTACTTAATCTTAATAAACGGTGGCCGTCAAATAAATTTTTTTCTGGGTGCACAGTCCCGTTTTGCGATACATCTCTCTATTTATTGATACGTCGATTTTAATAAAACTGCCAATGGGCCATCCATCTGAGTCCTTCAGCCCTTAAACAAATATTTATTTAAATTACGTAAATAGTTACTTAAATGAAACAAATATGTATTTAAATCAAATAAATATTTTACTGTATCTTAATAAACGGCGGCCGTCAAATAAATGTTGTTTTGGGTGCACAGTCCCGTTTTGCTCCGCCATACCATTTTGCCCCGGTCTCCCCTACCTCCGCAGCCCTTTACACAGGCGCGCGGTGCTCGAGTCCTTATCTCTGCCGATGAAATTTTTTCGCGTCCTTTCGCTGAACTCACTGACGGAGTGAATCGTCGAAAGAGCGCGTGTCGTTCCGAGCTTTTGAGGCTCAGAACGGGTTTGGTTGAATGTCCGGAGATTGGACGGTGTCGATGTATCGGATAATCGGATCGTCAATCTCGGAGGAGCCGGCTTATCAGGATCACTTCGCGTTATCCAAACATTATTTCTATTTATTTTTTCTCGCCCGATCGCTCGTGGGGTGCGCGAGCGGGAGAATTTTTTCGAGGCCACGTGCCCGCGGGCCAATTCGAAACGGTCGTACGCGCGTACGCATACGCGCGGGGCTCGGCAATTGAATAAATTCTCCCCTTTCGCGATGCCAGATTAGGTTGCGCGATCATTTTTTTTCCTCTCGCAACCTTCTCCGCTCTCGCGCTCCACACTCGGCTGGCTTCGTTCCAGGCCGCATTGGCATATGGCGGCCAAAGATTACGAGGGACCCGCACCTAGGCCGTGTCCAATTTCCAACGTTATTATTATTTTAATCCCTTAAGCCCTTCCGTCACTGCGCCCGGCAGCGACGCGCGATTTCATCGCCGAAATTCATACGTTCGTATATCGGGGCATAAAAAAAAGAAAGGAACGTGTTTACCGAGATCAAAAAACGCATCGCAGTCTCGAATATATCGCGTGTATCGCCGGCTTCGCTGGTCCGGTCGGAGACCGACAACTCCATAAATAACGTCGCTGGATTTTCTTCGGGGATTTTATTGTCTTATCGGAACTATGAATATAAAGAGGTCGGAGGGAAGTTGCAGCCGGAGATGCAATCTACGCTCGACAATATACCTCGATTTACATCCCGGTCTACACTTTTACAGTCCTTTCCGATGGAGCGTAAAACTAAAATCCGTCAAAATTTTCCGATTCTGGAACTGGCGCGGTCTTCGCGGTGGACCATTTGTATGCGCACGAATTTGCCGAAAAGGTCCACGGCGAAGACGGAAGTAAGGAAACGATCATCTTCCTCGCTGGGATTTTGGAGACAAAAGCCTTTCCACACTCTGGCGATGAGCGGATCGTCAGCTTGAGTTCTGACGACAGTGAAGTTTTGGAATTGCGGGACATCGGCGGGGATGTTTTGAGTGTGCAGCTCTCGACTCAACGTCATGATGGGATGCAGCTGTAACCGGAGTAAAACCCAGGGTAACTGTTTTAATAATTTAATAATAAAATAATTTCGCATTCCGATTTTACGGACTAGTTTTTTACTGTGTATTGCGGAAAGTGTCAGATATTCCGAGAATTTGTACCATAATATCTACACTCAGAAAAACAATTTATTTGACGGCTACCGTTTATTTGGTTTCAGTAAAACATTTATTTGATTTAAATAAATATTTATTTAAATTAAATAAATAGTTACTTAAATGAAATAAATATCTATTTAAATCAAATAAATATTTTGCTTAAACCAAATAAACGGTGGCCGTCAAATAAATTATTTTTCGGGGTGTACGAAAAATTCTGATAAATCCTGTACTTCCTACCAGCATATTTACTACATCCTTCTGTCAGTGTAGATATTATGGTAAAATTTCTTGGAAAACCTTGGACTTTCTGCCATAGGTGCCCGAGTAAAAAATTTCGAGCGTTACATCGGGCCCTGAAAGGTTCCTGAGGCGGCCTGACAAGGCCTTATCAGGGCCTTATCCACTGAAAAAAAAAATTGCTTGCGGGCTGCCAAAGAAAAAAATTGTTATTCCGATTCAACTTTCAATTGTTACAATTCCATATGATATTGAAACAACAACGGCAAGATTGTCAAGGTGTTATTGTTTCAGTTCCCAACTACTATGAGTGATGGTAATTTTTCTTAGACGGCCGACAGTTTTTACTAGATCCTTCTCTCAGTGTTGCACAAGAACTTGCCAAAAGAAGGTCTACGGCGAAGACGGAAGCATTGAACCGATCATCATCCTCGCGCTTGCACTTTACACACGAACGATCGCTGGGATTTCAGCGCCACAAGCCTTCCCACACTCTGGTTGAGTTCTGGCGACAGTGAAGTTTCGGAATTACAGGACATCCACGGGGATGCTTCGAGGGTGCAGTTCTCCACCCAACGTCATCATGGGACGGTCCTGTAACCGGAGTAACCCCGAGGCTAACAGTTCGCTATCACTTTTCAATCGAGGGGGAGGGCCGGGCGGATAAGGTAGCGATAGCCGTGGGAAAAACACCATTGGTCTCATCTATATATCCGCTTTCGGGATGCCATTTATCCAAGTCGAAAGCGCATCGGCGAAGAGTTTGTGTCCGAATGTGCGGAATACGGTTTTACGATGTACGAGCGACGAGTCAAGGGGACCGGGGGGATCCGCCGAACCGATACTACTTTGTATCCTACTTATACCTTCGGCTCGTCGTGCCGAACTCTCATCCCCTTTCTGTCCAACAGCCATGCGGTAGCCGCGGTAGTTGCACGAGTAGAAAAGCTCGAACCCCGCGCTCTGGGCGAGATCGTGTTTTAAACTCCAGATTGGTCACTGATCCATGCTCCGGAACATGACAATACACTCTTGGAGAGGGTCCTCGGATCAGGCGACGAGTGGCCACTTCGAACTCGCCGAGCGTGTGGAATCGGCTCCGACGAAGGGCCCAGCCGATTTCGGACGGAGTGCGTATTTCCCACTTGCTGATCGAGCGATCAAAGTTCTACGGGCGGCAAGTTTGTATCGAAAAATTAAACCATCTTAAGACAAATCTCGATTCTGCTTCCTCATGGAGGAAGCTATGTTTTGGTAAAAAATTAATATTTCATTGAACAATTCGTATCGCTTCGTCATAAAAGTTGGAAAATTGAAATTTTCATATGACTACCTCATAACAGTTGCAAATTGATAATGTTCCTTTATTCGTAATGCTTCCTCCACGAAGAAGCTATGTTTTCGTAAAAAATAAATATTTCGTAGAAAAATTTGTATCTCTTCGTCATAAAAGTTGAAAAATTGAAATTTTCATATGACTTTCTCATCAAAGTTGGAAATTGAACTTTTCATGCGGCTTCCTCATAAAACTTGCAGATTTAAATATTCATATGACTTTCTGATAATGTTCCTTTATTCGCAAGGCTTTTTCCACGAAGAAGCTATGTTTTCGTAAAACATTTATATTTCGTATAAAAATTCATATGCCTCCGTCATAAAAGATGGAAAATGGAAATTTTCATATCACTTTCTCATAAAAGTTGCAAATTGAAATTTTCATGCAGCTTCCTCATAAAACTTGCACATTTAAATATTCATATGACTTTCTCATAATGTTTCTTTACTCGCGCGGTTTTCTTCGCAAGGAATCCAGCTATGCGGAAAATGCTTTCTCATACAAAAAGCTTCGCCAATAAAGGAAAATTACATCAGAAAGCCATAAGAAAATTTCAATTTTCAACTTTTTCTTAACGTGGAGTTTTTTCCTTCTTTCGTCATTACCGGTCTTAAATTGTTCCCGAGCGTGCAAAGCACACCGATCCCGATCGTAGCATTAAAAAATTACACAACGCGCTACATTTCGTCCAAAATAAGTTGGCATCGGCGAGCGTTTATTTGATAAGTGACTGCGGAGTGATTTACTCGCCGCTGAGTCGTGTAACGTGACGAGATAGTATCGGACCCGCAATTCCGTAGAAACTGAGGAAAATCATGCAAATCGCCGACGATCTCCCGAGTTCGATAAAAGTCTTCGAGGCTCTTCGTGCGCCAGGAAAAAAACTTCGCGGCGCTTTCCCATCCCATCGGGGGATCGAGTAGATTAGGGAGACTAGAAAAATCTCCGTCCGTTTCCCTTCGAGTTAACGGTGCGCCTATAAATTCACGATAAAGTTTCAACGCTTCGCTCCCCACCCCACCGGCGGGATACTTCACCCTCGCGCGGACAAGGGGGAAAGAAGTGTAGGTCGCTGTATCGTGCGCTCCCGCACGATAGACACACATGCAGACGCGATATCGACTTTCCGAATTTCCCTGCCGACGCACGCACCGGCGGGGCGGTTGGAATTCGGGTAAAAAAACACACGCGGCGCGCGCGCCCTGAAACTACCGACCGGAAAAGCGACGATAACCCCCTTAGTTTCCGGTACGTTTGCCTGCGTAACAAACTTGGCAGACGCGAGCTGACCGGGGTGGCTGCCGAAAGGTCGGAACCACCCGTTCGCTTGAATACAGGAATGAAACGGCGATACGGCCACGAATCCTCGCTTCCTGTCTCGAAAAGTTGATGTAAGTCTCGGCCTTTCATCGCTCCTCCGACGCTCCGATTGACTGTCGCTTCCGGACAGACAAGCTCGCGCTCTGGTGTTCGCTTCTGGGCGAATAACTACCGTGTCTTCTTTGATTCATCCGTTTCTGTAGCCATTTAAAGAATTTGAAAAATTCTCTGTAACTTCACTTCCGGTTTGTAAGTCTCGTCTTTCAAGGGGAAGTTACGTCGTATCGAAAGAATTTCACTTCCGGTTATGAAACTATCATTTTTCGAGCGGAAGTGACCTCACGCCAGAAATGACGTCCTACGTATTTCCAATACGTCACTTCCAGTTAGAAAATCGAATTTTTTGGTTCGAAGTTCCGGTCTGAAACTGTCATTTTATCGGGAGGAAGTGACCTCATACAAGAAATGACGTCCTACGTATATCCAATACGTCATTTTCGGTAAAAAAAACCGAGATTTAGGCCGTATTATACTGAGAAATACACTGAAAAAAAATTGGTTGGATTAACCAAAAGTTGCGGCGACATACGTTCAAAGCTGTTATTTGTTTAGTACAAATAAAGCATTGTTTTCTTAAACGATTATTTCCTTCAATTTATTCAAAATTTGTCGATTGAAATGAACATTTTTCTTATACCAACCGAATAGACCTTCGAACATAAGTCCCGCGCATTTGCTTAATTAATATCCATTTCTTCACAGAGAAAAAGGAAAGTGTTTCCTTCTATAACGAATAGTTCCCAGGAGGAACATCTATATAGATAGTTTCTGATAGTATATATTCAATTTATTAAACTATAATTATGGCTGCAACCATGATTTTCTGCGATTGTCGTAACTGTAATATGTAGACGTTCCCCTTATGAACTTTTTTATGGTAAAAAAATAAAATAAAAAATAGTATGGTAAAAAAATCAGTATTGTTGCTTTAACTATGTGATTTTTTCTCAGTGTTTTCGTCACTTCCGGGCGAAAACTCAGATTTTCTGACCGGAAGTGACGTAGTTCCGGTATGACATCATTTTCGGTTTAAAAAAAAAAACGAAGATTTCAAAGCCGAGACAGTCGGTGATATAGAACGAGAGACCTCACGAGTTTCTCGGTCTGTAAAAGGAAGACCCGCGGTTTGGTAGACGCGATGCCGGAAGGGTCATAGTGGGGTGCTGCGGCGTGGTGGTTTGACAAAGAAATAAAAAAAGAAGAGGAAAAAAGGGATCGCGGAGGGGGGGGGGGGTGGGGGGGAGTAGAGTGGGGGTTCCGTGGGAGGGATGGCGATGGGTACGAAAGGGAAGATGAAATGGGGCAAACCGTGGTTCCACGCGCCACGTCACTCCCCTCTCATTAATCAACGCTCCTCTTTCTCGGCGTTTGGCCTGGACTAGTTTATTCTCACACGATCCCTCGCTCGTTACTCGCGTCTCCTCTCCTCTCTCGCTCGTCCCCGTACACGTTACATCGCTCCGGCGCCCTCGATCGTCACGAAGAATCCGATCATTGAACATTTTAATCAAGATAATAGGCAACACGCTCTCGCGATACGGTTAGGCTAATAGGCAATAACACCTTCCAGCTCACGGTCCCTCCCCCGATAGACACGGCATTAAATACGTCTCGTCGACACTTTGTCTCGTACCCAGCACACACGGAGAACAAAAAATTTTTTGGTGCAACAAGATTTTTGTTACGGTAAGAAATTTAGTTCATTTCACTCGGTGGGAAAATGACGGTTTTTGCGCACGCCTCGCGTGCGAAAAGCCCCACTTTCACACCTTGTGAAATAAAATTATGTTCGATGCTCGTGCGAAATACGTTTTCTGAACTCGTGTGATTGCAACACTCGGCAGAAAAAGTTTTTTCGCACTCATATCGAAATGTACTTTTTCGTGAATTTGTTAGGAATAAATATGTGAATGGCATGGGCGTAGAAAAGGGATTTCTGACTCGTATGAATGTCGCATTTTCACACTCGTCAAGAACTATCTTTCTACGCCCTTGCCATACAAATAACTATTGTTAGTATCGGGATAACAAAATGAGATTGTTAACCATAGCAACATTTTTCGCTTGGAGTGATTTGCTACCACAACAAAACGGCCTTTGTTAATGTAACAAAAAAGTTTGTTATATGACTGAGTTGGGCGCATACATGTGCCAATGACTACGACGAGCTTGAGACGCTCGACGCGGAAAATTAAAACAGCTACGAGGAAACAATTTCTCTGTATTGGAATAAAAATCAAAAATAGAGTGGAATTGCGAACTCTTAAAATTTGATGTTGTATATGGATTTATAAGCTGCGAAAGGTGTATGTAAATGATGTATTAAAACCTTTCGGAGTTTAATACATCCATACGCAGCAAATTTCAAGAATTCGCAATTGCAAATGCAGACAATAGAATAAAATGATAAAATACAAACGCGATGAGTTCATCTTGAAATAAATGTATGTACGTATCTATAACTGTCCTATTACCAGTCATTACTCAGCCGTAAAAGTACAATTTTTTTTTCTTTTTTTAGTGCACTGTAAAAAAATATTTGAAAATTAATGAACGGTATCGGAAGTATTTTTGACATGAACTGTCTCTGAAATTTCAAGCACGTGCGTTGCAATTTTACAGTAAAATGTTTACTCCTAATGTGAATGTTTGTAAATATCAGGCAGCCGATTTATCGCTTTAATATCTGCAGTGTAAAAATAAATTGTAAATTTAATGTACTGGAACTTGAAATTTGCTGACATTACTCATATTAATTAAACATTAATGTACTTTGCATGTAAACTAAAAATATCAGATATTAAAATTATAAATCTTTTGCTGCAAAATTTACAAAAATGTTCATGTAAAATACAAATTTTATTGTAAAATTGCAACACACATGTGTTTCAAATTTCAGAAACGTTTTATGTAAAAAAGCTTCCAATACTGTTAATTAATTTTCAAACAGAACTTTTTTACAGTGTGGTATTTTTACTTTCCAAAAAAGAAAGTACACTAATGACCAATTAATGTAAGCAATGTAAGAAAAATATCAAGTCCCAGTACGTTCCAATTTATTTTTACAGTGCGCTCGGGCTCGCGACCCACGATTGCAAAGTAGTCATGCAACACTCTCAGAGGGCAAAGAGTCGAGCGCCGGAAATCCAAAAAAAAAAAAAAAAATTAATGTAACATTGGCGCTTGAAGCATTACTTTTCGATGTGCCTCGCTCTCTCCGCACCTCCGAATATTAATTGTTCCTCGTTGAGTCGCCGCCGGTGCCGAAGCGCCGGACGGCCGTAAAAAAACAAAAACGTTGTAGCACACGCGGAAATATCCCGCGCGGACGGTCAAGAGCCGGAGCTTTTTCGCTACACGCATCAACGACGAGCGGGCGTCCGCGTCCTCGGGATTTCATCGTCCGTAATGAAGCCCTGGGAGAGAGAGGGGTGTGTTACGCGGATGCATTAAAATTCTCTCGCGGCGAGCCTGAGTGCGGCCGAGTACAGAGAGTGAACAAGACTGCGGACCGGGGAGGCGCGGTCGCGCCGGAGATAAATTAAAAAAAAAAATGTACAGCAACGTTCCAGGCAGCGGCCGAAAGTGGACCGTACAGAGGATGAATAAAGCCTGAAATAAATTGCGTTATCTTTTCGTTCCACGCGTATGGCTGCGAGCGAGCGTCACTACCACACCGCTATCCAATTACTCATGGGTGTTGCTCGCATGCTCGCGCACTCTCGGCCATGGTCGTGCGCGATTTCGCCCATTACCGAAAGGTTTTCTCATCCCGCTGAGGGAAGAGCCGGACACGGGCGGGAGTCAACGATCCCCATCCGAGGGTGGTTTCTGGCGAACGCCTCTGTGTTCCACGCGTCTTCGTAGCCAATTGGGAAGCGCCGGGCGAACAAAAGGATTCGTCATAGACCGAGTTTTCAGGGTCATCGTGCGGTAAGAGGGGAACTTTTATATCCATACATAATCGGGTATGGGTAAAAGTTGGCCATTTCAACCCCTTAGGTCCCCGTCCGCCGGCTCGGACAAAGGAAGCGGCGTTCGTTCGATGGAGCGGACTCCGCTAATTAGGTGGTACTTGGCAGTGGTATTCAGGACCGAAGAGCGAAAGGATAAGGGATCGGTTCCGTATTCTCGAAACGGGTAGCCATTGTGGAAGACGGGTATTGACGGTCTTCCCGATTATCATTATTCCAATTATATCGAATTCCATTCCGGGGGCGAAGCCGCCGATCGTTCGCTGGATAGGGGAGCGCGGGGCAAAATGGTACACCGGGGCAAAACGGGATAATGTGACAAAACTCAATTCTCCAATAACTTTTGGATGGTGGCCATGGTGGTACGTGGGGCAAAACGGGTTTGGAAATCCGGATGTATCGTTGGGACAAAATGGGGCATCTAAAGATCATTGGAAAATTGAGTTTTGCCCACGCTGTCCCGTTTTGCCCCGCTGTGCCATTTTGCCCCGGTCTCCCCTAGGGGTGCGCCCGTTCGGAAATTTTCTCCGCGTCTCGTCACACACCATCGACCGTCGGGAGATCGGCTATCGCCTTATCGTCGCTTTTGGGCGAACTTCCGTGGACTCGTTGGGCAAAAGCGTCGGTGAGACGGACAGTGTGTGCGGCACCGCGGTGTGTTGGCCTCGGCGAGATCGGTGGATCGTGTTTATCATCGTCGGAGAATCTACTTCGGGGTAGTAATCAGCCCCCACCGTTCCTCGCTAATAATGAGTTACAACCCTTCCTCGGAGCGCCGAGGGGCGAGCCGGGGGCCGGCATAGAACGCAGGATTGCGGGGAGTCGGGCTCGACGAAAGGGTAGCCGACGATACCGAGGGTGGGAGTAATTGCCAACGTAATCACACACGTTGAACAAACCGGTAGCCCTCGCGACTCTGTGTACCGGCGAGGGCGCACTGCTTTCCACGCATTGCCGAGCGGCGACTGGACGCGGGAGGGTGCGGACTTCTCCCTCTTTCGTTCGGCTCTCCCTTCGGCGTACGAACTGTTTTAGGAACGATCAGATAGCTGAAACATCATAGAGAGCGTACACCCGACGTGTTTCTGTCGTCGAGTCGCACACGTACAGTCGAGGCTCTCGTCGACCGCCCGATCGCCGATCCGCTCCAGCCTCTTCCCAATCGCGACTCTTTGTTGGTCAATTTCCAGAGCTCCGGCTCTACCGGCCGTAAATCTACTGCAGAGCCGCCACCTCCTCGTTCGCCCAACCAACCCCTCGCGAATTCTGAACCCTTCGTCCTCAACCCCGCTCCGCCGATTCCACTGGACGCCGAATCCTCTCGCCGGATGTGCGACTGAACCTCGCAGGGGGAAACTCTACCGACTCGCCATAGAACGGTTCGGAATCTATTTGTGATTGCGATCTATTCACCTGCCGCGGGGCCAAAGTGGCAACGGACCCCTCGCTATTATACCGCCACGCTGATTCAACGCCACTTCCCCCCCCCCCAAACCCTCCCGGTCCGAATCCAATTATCGCACTTATCGATTGAATAATCATAAATTATGTCATGTACCGACTGTAAATGATTTGATTTACAATTATTCGTGCGGGGAGGGCGAGTTCCAGAATCAGCCATCAAACGCAGCTTCTCGTACGAACGCCGCCGGGGCTGGGTGTTGAAACAACTACGGTAGGGCTTGAATATATCGCCGCGATGGCGGTCGGGGATTGTTACACGGAATGATCAGATATCGAGCTGATACACGCCGTCGACTCGCCCATCGAATTTCACCCTTGCCCAGTCGATTGCTCCATTTCAACGATGAATGCCGCAGTGATTTTTCGATTTGAAGTTCCGGTTTGAAAACGTCATTTTTTCGACCGGATGTGACTTCATACCAGAAATGACGTCCTACGTAATTCCAATATGTCATTTTCGGTAAAAAAAAAAAAAAAAAACCGAGATTTACGACGCATTATTCAAACAAGCACAAGGCGTTGAAAGGTACATTTTTGCGAAACATTTTGATCGCTGAGACGATCCGTTTCAGATTATTATTAACCGATGCCACAGTAACTTTGCTAATAATCATTTGTGGGGTCGATTGTAACAGTCGTTCCAGGTCAATTGTACCAGCAATAATTAATGTCTTTCAGTACCAATACCAATACCAATATATTTTATTTATCTTATTATTACATTCTAAGCAATCAGCGATAATTTATACACGTATAATTTATAACCAACCAATTGGGGACTATAATATTTATAGTAGGGCTGTATAGTTAGGCCGCCAAAAATGGCTTAGCCGGCTAAAACGGCTGAGCCAGCAAACAATTTTTAAATTTTTAAAAATGAAAATTAAAATTTTTTTGTGATAATGCACCCCCGTTCTATTTCTTAATAGCGGTCGGTAGAGGATTTCTTTGATGCAGGAGGATGTTACAAATGACCCCACTACCCGTTACAATTGACCCCACCGCGGCAGAAATCCTTACCCAATTTCGTTTGTGTTTAAAGGGGCGGTGTTCGCAATTCCGTGCACATTTCTGCTAGAAATTTTTTTAACTAAATACCCAAGACAAGGTTAATGATACACCATTGGATGCCGAAGCGGTAGACTCTCGGGTCTGTTGGTAAAAAAATTAAAAAAGATTTTTGTTACTTTTGTCCCTGGTCTCCCCTACACCTTCGAACGTAAGTCACCGCGTATTCGCTTAATTCATCAATTTCTTCACTGAGAAAAAGCATAGTGTTTCCTGCTATGACGAATAGGGGCTGGGTATTGAAACAACTACGGTAGGGTTTGAATATATCGCCGCAATGGCGGTCGGGGATTGTTACACGGAATGATCAGATATCGAGTTGATACACGCCGTGGACTCGCCCATCGAATTTCACCCTTGCCCAGCCGATTACTCCATTTCAACGATGAATGCCGTAGTCGCCTTCCACATTTCTGCCGCCCAACGCTGCAGCCGTCAGCGTATATTGCGCGGGGTAACGTCCGGTTGGTGGAATTTTTTATGGCAAAAACGGGGAACCCTTACCGGCGTGTATTACAGAATGTTCCAAGTGGACGAGGGTGCGGACGCATCTAGTGGGACTGTTTTAGGGACGATCAGATATTGTAGTTCTGACTAGCGTGGAGCCCCGGCCCGACGGATATTCCGCACCCTTGCGCGGCCGATTACACTATTACAACGTCGGGTACGACACCGACCGCCCCGCACCCTCGCCATGGCTGGAACAGTGCAAACTCTCCTGAGTATCCCGTCGGACCGCAAGGACCGGCACGTATTTGCGCTCTCTCCGAGGCCGATAACGCAGCAAACAACCATCCATCGTACCTGACGCGGGATTCAACAGTGCACTATCATCTTGGCTTTGTCGGTTCGTCTCTCCACTTCCACTCCGATCGCCGTTTTTCCGATACGGTTAAAGGGTACCTTCGGCGACATCGCTGGAGCCCACGGTCACGTAACGCTGACCGATTACAGGGTCGTGCTGGAGATTCGACTTTGTCGACTGGGGGCAGAGTTGCCGGTGCGTCAAGAACAGTTTCTCTTTCCGTACTCCGATAGCTGGAGCCGTCACGACCCAAGCGAACAACCGAGGTTGTTGTATCAATGGGAAAAAGAAGGCCTAAAACGCGACACCGAATGGAGGGTCGTGCTTCACGGGACAATCCCTGTAGAGTTTAGCCTGGTCGGTCTGCACAGGTTTCATTGTACACTGAAAAAAATATCAAAGACTCAAGTAGAATTCACTTGCGGACTGCCAAAGAGAATAGTTGGTATTTCAATGCTTACAATTCCATGTGGAATTGAAACGATGACATGTCAACTTGACAGTCTCGCCATCGTTGTTTCAATATGGTATGGAATTGTAAGAATTGGCAGTAGAATGTAAATAAACAAAATTTTCTTTGGCAGCCGGCAAGCGATTTTTTTTCAGTGTAGTCCCCATGGCTACGCGCACACCGCTTCATCATCGCACCCAGAAAAATAATTTATTTGACAGCCACCGTTTATTTGGTTTAAGTAAAATATTTATTTGATTTAAATAAATGTTTATTTAAATTAAGTAAATAGTTACTTAAATGAAATAAATATTTATTTAAATCAAATAAATATTTTACTTAAACCAAATAAACGGTGGCCGTCAAATA
>JAPYZD010002216.1:0-16705 GCA_030522725.1 Ichneumoninae sp. B BG-2022a | reverse complement strand
TTTTCAGATTTTTACACCATCAAGAAGTACTTGCAATTTTCTCTTATTATTGTCGAACTTATGCGAAGTCAGCGCGCAGCGAGACTCCCTCCTTAAATGTATGTGCACAAGAGTGTACGTCGCCGCCAACGAAGTGGAGAGAATACGGGCCGGTCGGTCTTTCAGAACGTTGACGTCTTCATCAACCAGCCCGGCGCAAAGACCCTTCCGTCCGGCTAATGTCTTCATTGCCACGGCGATATCTCCTTTTGCTTCCACTCGCCAACTCCGGGACGGACGACCCGGGGACTCCAGAAGGGCAATAGAGAATACCAAAAAAAAATATAAGAATTTAGCACGAAATTCCAGGGAGATTGAAGGACGCTGATAAGCCAATCAGACTTGACGCAATAACGCGCGATTGCCATTTCGATGCTGGCGAAGCTTTCGCCCGGTCTCCTATTAACTACAATAAACACACGGATCAGTGAGAGATCCGGAGAGGAGATAATGAAATTATAACGAGGGCATTCGTGCGCGAACGCGATAAATTTGATAGTCTGTATGGACAGTACAGCCGAAGCGAATGCGATCTATGTGTGGTACGGTAGATAATGCCCGTCCGCGATCTCCGCACACTGTGGTGCGTTACTGTAATGCGGCTGGAATTTTCGAGGCGCCGGAGAGTATAATTTGCTCGAGCCCTCGAGGGAACTCTGAACTTGACGGTTGATGGGTTCAAAAATTCAGGCATAAACACATACACAGACACAGACACACACACACACACACTCACATCAAGACGCCAGCTAAAAATCGCGGTTCTTGACGTTTTAGGCTATTTTAAGTCTGACATTAAAATCTCAATCTTTTTTTACGTGAACAGCTTTCTCTGCGAAGAAAAGAAAAATACCAGACCTGGAATGACTTTTCCCAGACTAAACTGTAGGTGGAGAAATCCGACGATCAACATTTTCCAGCGAGACACTTAAAATCCGGTGGTTCCTGGATTTTTAGTGGAACCAGCTGGTAGCTTCACTTTCGTACTTTGACTTTAAAATATCATCATTTTTAGGTAAAGAGCTTCCTCTGTGAGGAAAAGAAAAAAACCAGACCTGGAAGGACTTTTCCCAGACTAATCTGTAGGTAGAGAAATCCGGCGATCAAAATTTTTCAGCGAGACACTTAAAATGGAGTGGATCTTGGATTTTAAGTGGAACCAGCTGGTTTTATTTTCGTACTCTGACATTAAAATACCATTATTTTCAGGAAAAGAGCTCTGTGAGGAGGCAAAAAGTTCGGAGGTGGAACGACTTTTCCCAGGCTCATCTAGGTTGAAAAACCCGTCGATCAAAATTTTCCAGCGACACAATTACAATCAATTAATTTTCGTAATTCCTCAATTACCAAAGGACAGCGCCGGATACCTTTCGGCCTACGCGCGCGGTTCCTCCGATCTCTTCATTGTCTTCCTCCGGATTCGGCTCCGACGACTTCCTCGCACGCGCAGGTGCGCGCGCGTGGGCGCGGACCGAGATTATTACCGGAGGTTTTCGCTCAAGAAGCGAAACTGAAACGTCGGCGCGTTCTCGCGCGTCGAAATTATTGCACGGGGGACCCGAAACGAGGGTTCGGGGAACGGAGCGCCGCGGCCGGCGGAGGAACAGGATCTATAATAAACACCGACATGATCCGGCAGGCCCGAGAACGGGACGGAACGGGAGATAGAGTGAGATCGGGAATATAAGATTCACCTGCCGCGCGTTCTGTCGTAATGACTCTATCGGTTGCGCGGCTTCTCCGTGGCAGCTTGGCAATCTGTGCGCCCACCTGTCGTCATTAACCCGAGTTTGGCCGGCCGACCGGCTCAGAACAGAAACGAGTCGGGGCTGATATAAGGCTGATATGTGGGCATATGTGGGCATGTGTGTATGCGGCACCTCCTGCTGCCCTGGAAGAGCCCCGATGCTATAATATCATACCGCGCATAACGCGCTCTTATTTTTGAGTGAGCGTGACCTCGGGGCGAATACACAAAGCGCGCAAAATCTCGGTAGCAAGTATCGAGAGTACTGCACGAAACACCTGCCACATGTAACGGAGGAGATTCGAAAGTCGGCGATGCTTATTCGCACGCAATCCTTTTTTCGCCCGGTGTTATTGGTGTAGCCGTTTTCACGGATTTTCGTAACTGGTAATTTATGTATTTACGGAATATTCCTTTGGCACCGAAATCACGAGTGGTGAATCGCGAAAATGCGAGGCGTGTAATACTTGAACACACACGTGATACATAAGACGAACAATTTTCGAGAAAAAATAAAATGAAATTGCTATATATTTGTCTATATAAATATATAAATTTCTATGTATTTTTATATAAAATATAATATTAAAGAAAGAAAAAGCCAACAAACAAATGGATCCCATCAACTTGTTAAGGAGGGAGTCTCGCTGCGCGCTGACTTCGCATAAGTTCGACAACAATAAGAGAAAACTGCAAGTACATCTTGACGGTGTAAAAATCTGAAAAAAATCATGTATACTAAACTACCGAGAAGATTAATTTTGCATAATAATAATTGCAAAATGTTATTAAAAAATTCATTAAAAAATTAATTGGTTAACAAATTACCCAGCAACAAAAGTTTTTTTTTATGAAAATGATTCCTTTATTGTCTGAATACGCACTCGAATCTCAGAACTGCTACTCCAGAAAAAATTGAACATTTCGTATCGATTTCCGAGTCTAGAAATTCGTGAGATGTCGTTCTTATCCATCTCATTTTTACTGCAAGGTGATATTAATCAAACCTCTCTACAGCCGACACCTTGTACCACAGAAACGATTATCACCGTCCATAAGTGGTCACGGACAGCGACGGTGTTGATTACAACTCAGGAGTTTTCCTCCGCTCTATCATCCCTGTTCTCGTTTCGTTCAACTATCTCAATCTCCGTAGTTAACCAGCAGATTTTAGAATCGAGATAATACCGACCACAGAACCAATCTACACCTATATACCTAAGGCGATACTGTCCGAGTTGTCGGTTTTACTTTCATAAACTGGTGACTAATTGGCGAATACATAAAACGCGTAAAATCTCAAAACGAGGTATCGAAAGTACAGTAAAAAACACCTGCTACATGTTACGGAGAAGATTCGAAAGTCAGCGATACTTACCCGGAATCCTTTTTTTCTCGCGGTGTTATTAGTGTCCCGGTTTGTCAGATTTTTACTGAGAGGTGATACCAATCGAACCTGTACTCTCCACACCTTGTGCCACAGAAATGGTTATCAGCGTCCATAAGTGGTTACGGATAGCGATGGTGTTGATTACAACTTCGGCGTTTTCCTCTGATCTATCGTCTGCTTTCTCGTTTCGTTGAACTATCTCAATCTCCGTAGTTAACCAGCAGATTTTAGAACCGAGATAATACCGGCCGCAGGACGAATGTATACCTGTACCTGTGGCGATGCTGTCCGAGTTGTCGGCTTCACTTTGGTACGCCGGTCGCTAGTTGGTAGCACCGTAACTAGTTACCGTCCGACTCTTTCACGCCTATTAATACTAAATAGGAACCTATCTGCCGGACCATCCACAACTTCTGGCTCGAGATGAACTATCTATGATTTGCCTACCGTACACCAACCGTAACCGGAGCAACTTCGCGTCTCGATTCCATCTTTCATTTTCACGCGCCGCCGTACATACTACCCCATCGCACCGTACAACCGACCGCAGCCGCGACTCCACGGCAACGGGCATTAGCCGAAATCCACGGAAAACCACCTGCCATCGTTACTCAGACTGTTTGGTCAGAGTGTATGTGGATATAAGCCCTCTGGGCTCAATGCTAAGCGGACGAACCCGTTCGGACCAACAGACTTGGAGTGATCTATAAAAAGTTTTAATCTGGTTATTTTGGAAATGAACATTGACCTATTTTCAAATCGATCAGTTTATCACAAATTATATTCCATGATCAACAACAACTTGACAGAGGTGGGCAAAGTATCCAAAATTACTTCAAGTTCAAAGTACAAAATATGAGGAAAGTACTTGAAGTATTTCTCAAGTACTTTCCAAGTACTTTTCGCAATTAGGTTTGTAAGCGTCTCATGTGCCCTTTAAAAAAGAAGGTGCTAAGTAATCTGCACATGGCTCAATTATTACAATTATTACTGCTATGTAATTATTACAATTATTACTGCTATATAATAGCAGTAATGGGAGCTTCCTCAAAAAGTACTTGAAGTACCAAAAATTCGGCAGTGCTTCATCACTGCCCAACTCTACATCAACAACCCGAACAATCCTGCTGTCCGACAACAATCTTTGCCACGATACTTTTCAACCCGTTTTTCGTTTCTCAATGGCAGCTCATTTTTCCCTTAAATGTACATTTAAGTGAATTTGCGTCGCCTTTTTTCATCCCGCGTTAATTCTACTTCTCCGGCGGATCCGATATGCCGAGAGCCGGTCCAAGTCGGTATAGCTGTAGTTACCTGCGACCGACTACGTTCCTATTTTCTCGGGACGTTTCTACTTCTATGTGCGATACCCACCGCTGTAAGCGGGCATCCGCGCCGCTGCCACTACTCCGTTAGTCTCCATATCCTATCGGTGCAGAGGAGAGGACTCCGCGCGAGAGGAATACCATCTAGCCGTGCCAGAAACGAGCTAGCGGGGCCAGCAGCAGGACGGCTTAACCCCCTCGCGACTCGCGGGAACGCGGATAGTGCAGCAGGTAGATGGTACCGAGGGAAAATTGGAAATGCGGCCAAAACGAGAAAAAAGTTAAATTAAATACTGCGCAGCAGAGCCGAGGTCGCCACCCCCCCCTCCCGGGCCGCACACACACACACGTGGAAAAACGTATACAAATGTAGACACTCATCTCGTTCACACATTCTCAATCCTCATCGCACAAAATATATATTGCAACTACGAGATGCTTTCTCACACCGATACAACCCGGCCACGTCCTTTTCACGCAGATTTTTCAATTTTCTCTGGGGGCAAAACCCCAAAGCCGAGTGGTCCTCGACTCCGACTCCGGTATCGAGTTTCCACTAGCTTTATGCCTCTTTTTCACCGTAGTTTGCTCCGCGGCCCGCTCTCTATACGACTCGCTTACTCGATCCCCTCGGCTTCCAGTTGAACGTCGCTGATGTAATGCATTGACCACGATCCTGGCCAGCGTCATTACGCTACATTTTTACGGCGAATGGTCGTCAATAACGGGACGTCCAATGAAGGGTTAGCGGATCCTCAAATTTATTTATTTATTTGGATATACGGGCTTAATTCATTTACTGGGCGATATTAATACATCGGCCAAACATACTGTTGACAATAAGGAAAGATCGCATTGCAAAACAGTTCGCACTTCTACGCAAAATTTCAATATATAAAACATAGAAGATGGCAAATTAGAACAAGACTAAAAATAAATGTTACTATATATCAGTTTATCTTTGGTGGGAAAAATACTCTACCCTTTCCACCTGCAAATGAAGGTTTAGAGAACGGTTAATTTATTTATTACAACACTTTAGTAATTTATTAATAATAATTAAAAGGTTAAATTGATTGATTGATTGATTGATTTGCATATTCACGGGCATAATCCATTTACAGGGGCAAACACTCTGTTGACATTGGGAAGAGATCGCATTATAAAGCATTTGGTAATTCTACAGAAAATAAAAATTTCAAACGAAAAAAGATATCAAATCAGAAGACTGAAAATAAATCTTACAATAAATCGATGATCTCAGATGGGAAAAGTCTCCCGCAATTTCCTCCTGCGAACGAAGGTTTAAAGAGTCGATGAAATCTATGACCAAATAAAGGTTTGACAAAGTGCAGCCTCGAACTTAAATGCGCCCTAAGAAGGAAATCGACGGAACATTGTTGGGAATTAAACCGGCGAGGCTTAGTTCCTCGAGGGACCGATCAAAGAAGCCTGGCAGGCCGTAGACAAGCAGTCGAGCAAGCAGCAGATAGGCAGGTAGAGACGTTGTGTCTGGCCTGTTCAAAGTTCCTCCGAGGCTTGTCCGCTCCTTTCCTCTTCCATCGCTTCGTGTCCCAGCACCCGTCTGCCTACTGGAGTGCCCGCTGCACTCTAACGCTGCTCCACTACCACCAGCGCTGCTATTATAGTTGCAAAGTCTAATTGCCAAGTTGTCACGAGAGTCCAGCACCAAGTGCTGGCCGTAGCAACTCGCAGCGGCTCTGCCCGCCGATGGCCGAGAGGCTCTTCTTGCCCGATAATTTCTGGCGTGTCGGGGAAATTACGGAAGGAAGCACCCTACCGTAAAGACCTCTTCGCCAAGTGCTTGCATTGGCCAGACCTGCCTCCTCGCCCGCAATCCTCCAAGACCAGTAGTGGTAGCGACAGCTGAACATCGGCCTCTTGTAACTTTGTTGCTCGTCGTGAAATGCGAAAAATAACCAGAAAATTTGGGAAATTGTTCAACCGTAGCAGCGCATTTATGCACGAGAAAAAATATGACACTGGCCTCAAGAATTGAGGTCGGAAAATGTTAGAGCCGATCCAACTGCTTTCTTATTCGAGCTTCCTTATCAGAACTTATAATGCGCACATGGATAATCATTTAATGAACTAATCAATGGATAATTCAGTCATTTCATCGGTGCCGTTAGAAGGTCTGTGCACTTTGAAAATAAATTTTTTATTCAATGTCATGGAACTTGAAATTTTCTTACATGACTCACATTAATTTAACATTAATGTAATTTCATCAAATAAAAATACCACATGTTAAAATTACGAATCTTTTGCTCGAAATTTACAACGATGTTACTTAAAGATAAAAATGTACTGTTAAATTGCGACCCTCATGTGTTTAAAATTGCAGAAACAGTTTATGTCAAAGAAGCTTCCAATATCGTTCATTAATTTACAACCAACATTTTTCCAGTGTGCTGTCGGGACACACTGATTTTTTTTTAACACTGCACACAATAACTCTTGGAAGTGTGGTCGTTCTTACATGACTCACATTAATTGAACATTAATGTAACTTCATCAAATAAAAATACCACAAATAAAAATTACGAACCGTTTGCCCGAAATTTACTTTAAAAAATGTTACTTAAAGATAAAAATGTTACTGTTAAATTACCACATCCATGTGTTTCAAATTTCAGAAACAGTTTATGTCGAAGAAGCGCCCAATATCATTCATTAATTTCAACCAAAATGTTTTTAGTGTGCCGTCGGGACACACTGATTTTTTTTTACAGTGCACACAATAAACTCCTGGAAGTGTGGTCGTTCATCAGCTGAGCCGAAGAATATCGTCATCGATTAATTCCCCCCAGGTTAGCCCCAAGAAAATAGAGTTCATTGAGATATCAATGGGAATGGTCGGGAAAGCGAGACCCGGTGAAATACACGAATTAAGACGAAGATACGAGTAGAAGATGCACAGTGGAGTGGAAATAAGCAGAATGGCAGCAGAATAAATAGATACCTCGCTCGACCGAGGTCAGCCAATTACTTCCTCTCGGTTACACTCGGTGTATACCTAATCCCCATTAAACTGTTTGTACAATCATATTGAATTAGCCCGGGCTCGCCCTTGGCTCGGTCCTTTGTGTCCTCGCGAACCTCGGCCTCTAAGTGAGTGCGACAAAGCAAACAAGCCCGCGCAGACTCGGCAGTCGGAGGAAGAAAGGCAAAAAGGAAAGGTACCGAAAGCTCGGAACCGTGAGCGAAGCTTCGACTGCCTGGAATCGTCGCAATTAGATTAATTCGTCTGATTTTATTAAGACCTCCCGACTCGCCCTGCGTCGCCGAGACGGAAACCGTGAGATACGGACCGCAAACCAACGACCTGGGAGATCCGGGCTTCTTTGTACTGTAAGCTTTAATTCCTCAACAAAAAGCAACGCTCGCAAGAATTCCGACGAGATGAGCAGCGTGTACGGGGTACCTTATGTACCCTTCTACCTTATTTTCGGTCCCGCGCGGAGAGAAAAGCACTGAGTTGCTGTCATTCTCTTCGCCAATGTTTAGTTATCTTTTTTCCTCGTAGCTCATCCGATCCTTGTACTATATCCGTGTACATTGTATGGAAATCTTATACAAAATACTTTGCATATATACTTTTTTTTATTTTACCAAATCATATATATTTTCATATTTCTTGTGCGATGCTTCGTAGACATTCAAAGATTGGTTCATACATTATAAAATTAATGGAACTTCTTCGGTAATTGGAGTTAGGAAAAGAATAACAGTTCATGGTGGCCGTTTTTTCCCCGCAAAAAAATTCCCTGACTTTTCATTGACCGATTAAAATTTTTCTCTAGCCAAACTTCTAACGACTTCTAATAAAAGATATTAATGATGCAAATAGAAATGCCTAATTATTGTAATAATGTTTAATTCTATTTTTTTTCGAAATGTTCCATTTTTTTCAGGCTCCCTGTTATGTATTTCTTATTTATTTATACAAAGTTCAGCGACAATTTAATTTTTCCCTGACCAATTTTGAAATTCCCTGACTTTTCCCAGATTCCCTGACCAAGATTTTTTTCCCTGACTTTTCCCAGTTTTCCCTGACCGCGGCCACCATGCAGTTGTACCTTTTTTTCTTAAAAATTCAAAGATTGGTTCATACATTATAAAATTAACGGTTCTTCTTCGGTTATTGGAGTTGAGAAAAAAAAAATAACAGTTGTACCTTATTTTCGGCTCCTCGCGGAGGAAGAGTAACTCAGTTACTTTCATTCTGTCCACCATATTTAGGTACCTTTTTTCTCATAGATCATCCGATTACACTGAGAGAAGGATCTAGTAAATATTACTATATCGTTTGAGAGATATTACCATAGCACATAGCAGTAGGGTGCTACCTATGGTGGGAAGTTCCGAATTTATAAGAATTTTTCTTAGATATTATGGCAAAAATTCTTGGATAATATATACTATGTGCTATGGTAATATTTCTTAGATGATCGGTCATTTTTACTAGATCCTTCTCTCAGTGTAATCGTACTATGTCGGTACACCAACGGAAATATCATATTTAACATACTTGGCATAAAAAAAAATGTCGGCCAAATAAACATATTTTCATATTTCCGTGTGAGACATTTTTAGTACAAAGAGCTACTCGCATGAAAGCTTTGGCAATGCCGCTGGAGCGGGCTCGCCTTCTTTGCGCCGAAACCCTCGTATTCCCATTGCAACTTGTTCGATGCTTCGTAGACATTCGCGGATTGGTTCCTACATTATAAAATTGATGGTTCTCCTTCGGTGATTGGATTTGCGATGAAAAAAAAAAAACTTCAAAGCGTTTTCACAGTACGTATGATCTTTCGTTTTTGACTGCCGGCTCGTCGCCTTTTTCCACTCTTCGTTCGATATTTATTTTGCGAATACATGAAACCGACGTCATCGGTGTTGGCAGAAAAAAATATGCCTAAATTCAGGGTGCACCGGCGGCATCGAGAGAAGAAATAGAGTGAGGGGCGAGCGCGGAGGGGAGGCGAATCGTGACTTTCACGGGCTTTATATAAAATATTTTCGCACAGCCTCCTCGGCCTGGCTATATCAAAGACTATTGGGATTTAGAAAAAGGAACGGAAAGCTTTCACGTAAGAGGCGCGCAAGGAAAGCAATTTAAATTCCGATCGTTCATAAAGCGAAAGGCAGGCTACTCGAGTGCGCGCTTTACGCTCCCGCTACATTCTCGCCCTGTCTTTTCCTCCTATGAGCCATATCTGTACATTTCCTTCTCTCGGCAATTCAGGAGAGAGACGGTGAGTATCGAGGCCAGCGAAAAAGGCCGAGAAAGAAGATTAAATGCGGTGATATTTATTATATTTCCTTCAAGAGTTTCATCGATATGAACCCGTTATAATGCGCAGGAATTTGCCCACTCACCGGATATGTCACAGCTGGGCGTTGCCCACTGCGCTCACGGTGGTCGAATTCCGAAAAAAGCCTCGAAAAAATACCCCGTGAAATAAAAATCCCCGGAAAAATAGCTCTTCATATACAAACGGAGGGGGTTATTTTTACCAAGAGGTATTTTTACCAAGAGGTATTTTTACCAAAGGGTATTTTTTCCAAGGGGTATTTTTTCCAAGGGGTATTTTTTCCAAGGGGTATTTTTTCCAAGGGGTATTTTTTCCAAGGGGTATTTTTACCAAGGGGTATTTTTACCAAGGGATATTTTTACCAAGGGGTATTTTTTCCAAGGCGTATTTTTACCAAGGGGTGTTTTATCCGAGGGGTATTTTTTCGGTCCGTTGTTTACAAAAAAACGGCCTATTCTGGGAACAGAAAAGAAAAAAGAAATTACTAGAACTATTACCAAAATTAGGATTGCTTATCCGAGGTGACCGCTCAAATCACATCACGTGGTGCAGATTCTGTAAATTCCCATTGGAGAAGATCGACGCAAAGTGGGAAACGCTGTACTCCACAGACTCGGCGCAAAACGGGGTGTCGCCAAATTTTAAGGACAAAAATCATCATAGCGCCTCGGGGATAGTGCACGTAAATGCACGCACGAATGAGACGAACCACCAGTCACCAGTCAAGCAGACTACTCATGCCGTTGACGGAGTCGAGAATTACAGCGAATATCCGCATGGCGAATGGATGAGGCGTGCGAGACGAGGCTCCGGGCGAGGGTGGAAAAACGATTACGGTTATTTCTCGTGGGACACGCGGCGGGCTAGACGGTTCGGCGTGTTTCGTTGTGGCTAATGGATCACATCTCTCAATTCCCATGGCATAACATCCCTCATGTAAGATTTAAACCAACCTCTCTGGCTTCGTGACACTTGTCTTAGAAAAAATTACCATTGTTATCGAATTCATGGAAAAAAGGGCCATCATCGTCACTTTGTTATTCACTCAGTTTTTGATGAATGCCTTTCGACTCTTAGTCGGTAGGGTAGAGCGGAGCAAAACGGGGTTTTAGGCAAAACGTCATTTTCCACTAATTTTTGGATGCCGGAATTCGCCCTATCGGGTACATCAGGCTTTTCTGCCCAGTTTTGCCACCTTGTCCGATCCAAAAATGATTAAAAAATTTAGTTTTGCCCAAAAATCCCGTTTTGCCCCGCTCCCCCTACAAATATAAATAAGGGCATCAACTTTTAGCCTTCCTTTCGAAATTTCATCAGTGTCAATATTAAAATATCGAAAAAACGAGTGGTTCGAAAATTATATTCACAATGTTCGCACTTTTTTCTGACACAAGAGACTTTGACGAACGTCAGACGAGCGACAGGGCGTGCGTCCGCCCGGGATGGTTGGATTTTAGGCTTTTCGAGAGTCTTGAAGCCCACGGGACTCGTGGGCTTCATCCCAAAAAGCGTAGCAGCGACTGCGCGCGTCCCATGCGACGAGGGGACTTCCACGAGAAAATAGAGAAGCGGAACGAGTTTCTGGCACTTTGCAGCTCAGCGTCTGTTGAATATTTGATTGTGGGGCCACCCCCTCCTGCTACCCTCATTTTCCCGACTCCGTATGTATCCATCATCTCTTACAGTCTCCTGGCTCCGCAGCCTCGCCTTCCTCGGCTCACTGACATTACGGCTCGCCCGTCGTACGCACGTACACTCCCCGAACTGCCAGATCTACATGCGACATCGCATACCTACCGCGTACGTAATGTATCCACACGCGATGTGCCTGACCACGTAATATACAGACCGATGAATGTTTGTACAAGTGCAGCAGCCATTATGATAATTATACTATTCTGGTTGGATTCGGTGCGTCTCGTCGTGCACAATAATGCACTCCACAACAGCGATGTGCGCTATCGTTATGTGTGAAAAACTCATTTTTCGACGAAAAATACGTGACCTCCGGTACAGAATCTCATTTTTCGATTGGAGTGACGTCATACTGGAAATACGTCACTTCCTGTCAAAAAATGAGATTTTCAAACCGGAAGTCACCCATTTTCGGTAATATTTCCGTAAACCTAGGATGTAAAAATAAAGTATAAATTTAATGTACTGGAACTTGAAATTTGCTTATATAACTTACATAAACTGTACGTACTTTTTCGTAAAATAAAAAATACCAGACATTAAAATTGCAAAACTTTTTCCCGAAATTTATAAACATTTTCATTAAGAATAAAAATTTTACTGCAAAATTGCGACGCACAAATGAAATTTTCAAACCGGACGTGATCCGTTTTGGGTAATATTTCCGGAAACCTAGGCTGTAAAAACAAATTGTAAATTTAATGTACTGGAACTTGCAATTTGCTTATATTACTTACATCATTTGTACGTATTTCTTCGTAAAATAAAAAATACCACACATTAAAATTTCGAATCGTTTTCTCGAAATTTACAAACATTTTCATTAGAAATAAGAGTTTTACTGAAAAATTGCGACACACATGTGTTTGTAATTTCATAAACGATTTATGCAAAGAAGCTTTCCGTATACCGTTCATTAATTTCCATACAAAATTTTTCTTGCGGTGTAAATTTCCAGTTTCTAAATTGCATGGTTCACAGAGAGGGCGCGAAGAGCCTCGACTACAACAACCCTCCGGTATTCCATATGGAATACTCTAAGCGGCTGCAGTCATAATTTAACCTTCATTTATTCTCCTCGGGAGTCGGTGCGAAAACTTTTCTACAATCGTCTGGAAACGAGTAGATAGTGTACGTACGTGTTCCGACCTATGCCAAACTTCCACGAGCGGAGATCGTGTACGGTAAGTTAGAGGGAATGCGCCCCCTTTCAATCGCAACGGGGGCTCACGTGGCCCACGAAAATAGGCGAACCCCTCTCTATTCACGATAGCTTAGAGCGAGCCCGAGATATCTTTCTTGGCACCCCGCTGGTTCTCCCGAGACATCCGAGCCCCGAAGGCGAATACTTTTTTGCCTCTCTCCAAGTAGAATCAGCCTGGCGGGCCAGAAAGAGCCAGCTAGAAGAGCTCAGACTCAGACTAATGCATAGTTTGGGCACGTGTAAAACCTTTCCTTTCACGTCCAGCGCGTTGAATACGCAAATCCTTTACCCCACCACCCATCGCTCCTTCCAGCACATCTCGCTCCCCGCCCCACGACAGGTTTGCCTTCTTTCGATTAGCTCTGGAATTCGAGGGCTGAAAATTGAAAAGGCACCGAGAGCTCCACCAATTTGTTTTCATTGCTCGCACTCTCCCCGTCTCTCCAATCTCAATGCCAATCTCGATGCAATCGCCCTCTCTGTTGATTCCTTTCCGATATGATGCGGATTGTCCGCTGTCGATGCAGTCGAAGAGCCCGCTTCAGCTTCATGCAGTTTATCACATGTTTCGAGCCATCAAGTGGGTAATAATGGAGAATGCTTCGAGGCGATGTCGCTAGAACGGCTGTTGCTGGGTGTAGGGAAGAGGGGGCAAACCGGGGTTTTTGGGCAAAACTAAATTTTTTCCCGACTGCGCTAAAATAACCACATTCCTTGCGTGCAATACGGACGGAAAATAACCTATTATTGACCTATGATCATTATTAACATGTGCGCATGCGCGGTACAATTTCATTACTCCCTCTGCAAGCTCTATTACTCCCGGTCAGTAATGGTCATTGGCGAATATCACGATTTTGCGACGCAAGAAATGTGGTTATTTTAACGAAGTCGGGAAAAAAATATCGTATGCGACAAGGGAGGAAGTGCATTTTTCTCCCTTGTGGCATAATATCATGGAGGCCGCGGTCAGGGAAAACCGGGAAAAGTCAGGGAAAAAAAATCTTGGTCAGGGAATCAGGGAAATGTCAGGGAATTTCAAAAGTCAGGGTCAAAGGTCAGGGAAGAAGTAAATTGTTGCCGAACCTTTTATAAATAAATAAGAAGTACATAGAAGGGAGCCTGAAAAAAAAAAATGGGAACATTTTGAAAAAAAAATAATTAAATGTTAATATAATAATTAAGAATTTTCATTTGCGTTATTATTTTTTTTATTATAACCCGTTAGAAGTTTGGTCAGGGAAAATTTTTAATTGGTGAGTGAAAAGTCAGGGAATTTTTTTCCGGCGAAAAAACGGCCACCATGAATATCTATTTCCAATCATTTTTGGGTCGGACAAGGTGGCAAAACGGGGCAGAAAAGCCTGATGCATAGATGGGGTGAATTAGGGCATCCAAAAATTATTGGAAAATGACGTTTGGCCCCACGCCCCGTTTTGCCCCGCCGCCTCATTTTGCCCCGCTCTACCCTACTTAGAGGATCTCCCTGGGACTTTCGTGGCTTAAGGAGGAGTGAAGTACAGCGTTCTTTTGTCAAAGGATCATCAAGATGTTTTTGACACACCGGGTGGTCGAAACGTGAGAACCGATATGTCGTGTCCGATAAACCAGAGGCACGTCTATCTTTCTCGTTTGGTCTGCTCCCGTTTCACCGGCGACGAAGGAAGTGAATGAAGTAGGTAGGCGAACAGACGAGTCGGAAGACCGTACGCGGTCGAAAAGACATTATCAGAGACTGGATCCGGCCCCGGGCGTTGCAGGACAGCAAAGTCCTCGCTGACGTCGTCCTCGACCTACGGTCAGCGGCATGGGACCTTCCGACACATGGAATCGGATAACCAGGTGCGCGTATACTGCGGTCATGCCGGCGGTTGCCAGCTTTCATTTGGCTGATGTCTTTGTGGCGCAGACCGGGCTCGCCTATTCGCTGATATACTTTCTCGGTACACAGCCAAGGCTCCTCCGCTGATCGCACGAAACCCGCTACCTTCATCCTTTTGATGATGCACCAACCTCAACCCGGCATCCCAATCTGGCGTCCCAGCGCCAGCCAATTTGGATTATCCGCATCAGCCATCATAGCTCTGGCAACCGTAAGATTTCACGGATCGCATGGCGAGGACGCCTCAATATTGTTAGTACGACGAGAATCATCTCTGAAAAACTACCAAGTCATAATCGTAAGGTGGGACATTTTCACAGCAGCAATTTCTACGCAACGCATATATTTTTTTTTCAGAATGCGGATCGGTAGAACTTTGCGTATTTGGCTAAGAATTTTGTGGATGGAAACTGAGAGTTCCGTGGATGTAAACTGAAAATTTCGACGATCACATTTTTTTTTATGTATGGATAAATAAAAAACTACAAACGGTTCGCGGTCGCAACGCCACCGATTTCTAGTAAAAGTAGGGTAGAGCAGGGCAAAATGGGGCAACAGGGCAAAACGGGTTTTTTGGGAAAAACGTAATTTTCCAATAATTTTTGGATGCCTGAATTCGCCCTATCGGATACATCAGGCTTTTCTGCCCAGTTTTGCCACCTTGTCCGATCCAAAAACGATTGGAAAATTTAGTTTTGTCCAAAAACCCCGTTTTGCCCCGTTGTCCCATTTTGACCCGCTCTCCCCTACTTATATTTAAAAAAAAATTACGGGACATTCGGATAATATCCGCGACACCGAAAATCACCACATTTTCTATCAGCATATGTTAATACGAATGTTTTCCAGGATGTTGTCGTAGTTCCAATTTAGGGTAAAAATGGGGAATATGGCCCGGTCCATATATCATTGATTTACGTGTTAATCGAGGTGGGCCATATTCACTACTTTTACCCTACCTGAAAGTCCTGTCGGTTTTTGCCAGATCTATGGTAATTTCTATCAGACCCTTCTCAGTGCAGAGACTCAATAAATGTCGGCGACGAGATCCTACGAACGATTTTTCCGGATACATCGGCGAACCAAGCAGTCGAACTATGGATTTTCCGGGGAAACATGTTACACTGGATCAATAATCATCGCCCATTGGACGCGCAAACCATTCGTGCGCTATCTCCCGATCGTTTTCCCGGACCTCGAAGCGCTGCGACGACTGGCATTAGCTCGTGTGAAAATCAAGGACGGTATGCGAAAGAAGTGGCCAATTCCCCGTCACGTATACGATTTTCGTGTAACGAGATCGGACCGCGCGATATTTCTTGCAATTCCGCAACAAAGCAATTGGGGGTAATCCCGTCGTAGTACGTGGCCGGGAAAATTGGGGGACACAATTTGAGAAATAGAGGAAAAGATAATGGAGCCGCTGAGCACTCCGTCACCATCGGTGCCGGCGAAAGAACGAGATAGAGCCCGATGGGGCAGTATAGAAATAGTGGTCTTCCTGGTCCGGTCATCTCGACTTCTACCGCCCGAGTTGTTGCCCTGGGCCATTCGTCCACGTCGTCGCCGCCGGGGAGAACGAGCGAGTCGATAACCGAGTTTCCGGAAGTAGTTCCCGCCTCCCGTTTCTATACCGAGGCGATATCGTTTTCTACGAGGGCCGACGGAGGCTCGCCGGTTCGTCCGTTCGCAATGCGATCTTCCTCGATAAGGATAATCCCGCGAAAGCGAGCCACCCGATGCAACGCCGT
The DNA here is from genome assembly GCA_030522725.1 of Ichneumoninae sp. B BG-2022a. NCBI lineage: Eukaryota > Metazoa > Arthropoda > Insecta > Hymenoptera > Ichneumonidae > Ichneumoninae sp. B BG-2022a. Next base: position 330 of record JAPYZD010002216.1, on the reverse strand, counting down.
GTTCGGCGCCGCGCGACGTACCGTGCAAAAATCGAGGATACGGATAACGAAATCCGAAATCGCTATTGATCGCCCTCGCCCGTTTCGGCAATGAGCGTCACCAAAAAATCACGGACCAAAACGAAAGCGTCGCTAAAACAGGTCTCAAATTTTGAAACACATCCCTCGATCGAAATTTTACTCGTTGTACAAAAAATTGTACAACAAATTACCCGGCAAACAATTTTATTGTTTTCTGAATACGTATGAATTTTTTCAGAATTTTATCTAATACTTGAAAATTACGATTTTAAACAAATTTTAACATAAAGCAAACGAATAACATTTTGG
>JAPYZD010002215.1:0-16710 GCA_030522725.1 Ichneumoninae sp. B BG-2022a | reverse complement strand
TGTTATTTACCGATGCCACAGTAACTTTGCTGATAATCATGTGTGGGGTCGATTGTAACAGTCGATCCGGGTCAATTGTACCAGCAATAATTCATTTCTACCAATACCAATACCAATACCAATACCAATACCAATACCAGTACCAGTACCAATACCAGTACCAGTACCAGTACCAGTACCAGTACCAGTACCAGTACCAATACCAATACCAATATATTTTATTTATTTTATTCTTACATTCTGAGCAATCTGCGATAATTTATACACTTATAATTTATACACTTATAACCAAATAATTGTAGAATATAACATTTATAGTGGGGCTGTATAGTTAGGCCGGTTAAAATGGTTTAGTCGGCTAAAACGGCTTAGCCGGCAAATAATTTTTTTTTTATTTAAATTTAAATTTAGGTTTTTCTGTGTTAATGCACCCCCGTTCTATTTTTTAATAGCGGTCGGCGAAGGATTTCGTTGATGCAGGAGGATGTTACATTAAAAAAAAAGAAATGGTGGAATTAAGCAAATTCGCGGTGACATACCTTCGAAGGTGTATTTTGTTGGTACAACAAAAATGTTTGTTTCAGTCGACAAATTTTGAATAAATTGACGCAAATAGTCGTTTAACACTACCCGTTACAATTGACCCCACCGTAGCTCAAATTCTTACCCAATGTCGTCTGTGTTTAAAGGGGCGGTGTTCGCAATCCTGTGCATATTTCTGCTTGAAATTTTTTAACTATATACCTAAGACTAAGATAATGGTACACCATTGGATGCCGAAGCGTTAGACTCTCGGGTTTGTTGGTAAAAAATTTAACAAGGATTTTTGTTACTTTTGTCCCCGGTCTGCCCTACGATAAATGCAGTGCGGCATTTTAATAAATTCCCTCGTATTTGGAATTTGCGTGCGGTCAGCCGTATGCGAAAATTCCGGCGATCGCGTTAGTCAGTAGAATAAAATCTTTCTGGCTCGCTTTCCGCGCAAGTCTCCTCGGTGAAGAAAAATAAGAAGTAGTTTACGATACCAGTCCGAGCGAGAGGGGAAGAGCGGTAGCACATACAGCAAGGAGTAATGTCAGAGACTCTGCGGAAACGGGAACGTGGAAGCGGGAAGGTAGGAAAGAAGAGGTTGGCAAAGGGACGGTAGCGGTGGATGATGGTACGGCAGTGACAGCGGTGCGAGGAGAGGCGGAGGACACACAGACATACCGACATGGAAGCGCGACGTTAGTGTTGGTGAGTATCTTTTGCCACCGTCCGGAAGCAGCGGAGGGTGGAAGATGGAGAAGATCGAGTATCCGTGAGTATCCGTGAGTCCGCTCGTCTGTCTCTGTTTATCCGCCGCACTCTCGCAGTCGCATCGTATCGCTGCGAAGCCGCGGGTGTACACGTAGCTCCTCGAGTGCACGCGTGTAAGGCGCCAAGTGGAACAGTGTAGGAACTGGGAACGAAAAAAAATAGAAAAAAAAGCGGGCGGGAGGGATTAAAACAGAAGCGAACGAAATGTGCAAGAGGAGGAAGTGGTAGAGCGAGCGCGAAGGCGGCGGCGATAGAGGAGCGAGGCGAAGCACGAAGAGAGACGGAAAGATGGAGGATAGGGTAAGAAGGTTGCGAGGGAAATAAGGTTGGGAATTGAGGGTAAGAGGGAGAAGGAGCGAAATATATAGAGAGACAGAAATGGAGGGATCGATGTTTGACTCCGGCGGGGCTGCCGGTGGTACCCCTGACTGTGCACCTATGTATGTACTTATTATACATGTATACGTATCTGTACATATACATATTTATATTGGGCACCTACACAGCCCAGCCTTCGCTTGTCGTTTGGGCGCACACAGTACAGCCACGGCCATTTGCCAGCCTTCTTCCAGTGCGCGGAAGATTCGCGGGGACGGTTATTAAAATCTGAGAGGCCGCGACGTCGATTGAAGCTCACTTCCGTGCGGGAAACGTAAGAAAGGAGACGGTACGCAGTGGGAAAAGCGACGCGGCGGAAGGGAGGAGGGTTTTCGATGCCCACGGGAATTTAATTAAGAGGGAGGACGAGGAACGATGGGGCTTCCCCGCTGTTCCGCTCAGAACCGATGCCAGCCTGTTTGCACGCTGAATAATCCGAACCTTCTTTCTCGAGACCTTATAAAACTCTTTCCATTTCCCCGTGCACACCCGCGGCGCACCGGGAAAGGGTGCGTTCTCGCATCCGTTATGCCGGAAGAAGTTACGATTTATTACGAGGCGAGATGGGAGCGCGGTATGCATGCAGGGAAATAAGGAAAAAGTGAGCGTAAGGAAGATAGCTATGGAGAGGTGGGAACCACATGTTTATTTATGATGGCCCGAGGTTGCTGAATATTCTTCCGGCCATAGAAAAACCGAGCGCAGCGTTATTTCGTTCGACTCCTCTTGCCGACATCGCAACGCGGTTGCCCGGTCAGCACCGGTGGGAGATCCGACACTGGACCATGACGGGCCAGCGTTGGCGCGAGGGACCCGCATCCTCGCACATCCCGCATGGCAACATAGCTCCGTCCCTTTGGGGGAACCATGGAACGGAAAGCGAACGTCACGACGACAGCGAGATGCACGATGGCGGCGAACGATGGGAACGAATGTAGGGAACGGAAATGCACAGAGCCGAGCTGTTACGGATGAAAAGCGAAAGAGGACGACCGAGCGGAGAGGAAGCGAGCCTATGCGTTCGCGGTGTGTGTGTGTATGTGTGTGTGTGTCTGTGCCATCGAGTTCGAAACCGCAGTGGTCTGCCAAGTGGGATTCCGACGGGTTCCGGCGGTCCCGTTGCACTCTGTCCGCTCCCTTCCGAACTCCTAACAGAATCGCCCAAAGTTCGAAATTACCGATGGGACCCTCGCACCCGGTCTGTTCCACCAGCTTCTCGGAAGCCCCGGTTTTTTTTTGTCGTTGGAACTTCCTTTTTGTTGCCGTGGACCCGTGCCTCGCGCTCGCGAACTCTCCCGGATGATTAGCGAGATGTTCGAGCTGTGTAAGCGCCATCAAGCGCGTAGAGACGGCTTGCCCGTTCGATGAGGCTCCGTTTGTCTTTCCATCGAAACTGGCAATTTTTTTTGTGTTGCGCTCAGATACACGGGACGGGGCGGCGGGTAATTCTATCGGTTTTCACTTCACTATCAAAGCACTGTGCCTCGGAGTCGTCCGGATCAGTCAGCAACGATCGCACGGCAAAAAACCGACGAATCGATTGTTTTTCCACAGTCGAGACCGGTGCTACCAATGTTCCGAGCGGTGCGTACCCGAGTAGACATTTTCGAGCGTTACGTCGGGCCCTGATAAGGTCCTGAGAAGGCCTGACAAGGGCCTGATAAGGCCTTATCAGGACCCTATCAGAGCCCGATGTAACGCTCGAAAATTTCTACTCGGGTAGGGGAGACCGGGGCAAAATGGGACGGGGGGGAAAACGGGACAATCAGGGCAAAACTCCATTTTCTAATAATTTTTGGATGCGCCATTTTATCCTAACGATACATCCGGATTGTCAAACCCGTTTTACCCCACGGACTACCATCGCTAACATCCAATAGTTATCGGAAAATTGCATTTTGTCTCATTATCCCGTTTTGCCCCGCTGTGCCATTTTGCCCCGCTCTCCCCTACATGGATACTTTTGTGCGGGGCACTCTGGCGGAATGGCCGGTGTTTTAAGCGGCTAAATTCTTTTCTTCTAATTTCCCAATTGGTACTCACGGACAGTGGATTACCTTTATTTTCATTGAGCGGGCGGTTCTTACTCGCGGATTGCCGGGGTTATCAGTTATTTTTACTATAGCGTGGGAGGGGCCGCGCAGGAGCGACGGGAAAGATATAACGCGTTACTCACATTCCTTCGCGATGTTTTATCACCCGCCTTCGTGCGTGACACGACGGCCCATTAATCCGGTTCTTGCGCGACCAACGATTTCGTTGCACCTCTTGGTCGTTCCCTTCTCAACCGGAAGAACGATAACCGCGAGGACGAGCCCCGCGAATGTGGCCCCGGTACTCGCGGCTCGAGTTAAATATATTTATGGTGTACAGCAAAGAATTTTTTATTCTTTTTTGTTTTTTTGAAAAAACACGCCGAGAGTGCAAAAATCGCGGAATGATTCATGGTAACGCAGAGCGAGAGTAAATTGAGTATTGTTGATGGCATCGCGCTGAACAACATGTGTTGAAACCCTACACTTGATTTTAAAGTGGGGGCTGTCGGTAAAGTCGAAATCTTTTTTTATGGAGCAAAATCTATCATACATCATCGGAATTGTTTGAGGAACCGTATGGGAGACCGGGTCATACAATTACCTCATGGCTGAGTTTTCAAAAATACCAATTCGCCGAAACCAAATGTGATTCGCGAGTGCAGAAGTGATTTTTCGGCTGTGCGGATCGCGTCAGCTTGGCAACACAATACAAAATATTAGTGCAAACAAGCACAAAGAGTTGAAAGGTACATTTTTGCGGAACATTTTCATCGCTGAGACGATCCGTTTCAGATTGTTATTAACCGATGCCATGGTAACTTTGCTAATAATCATTTGTGGGGTCGATTGTAACAGTTGATCCGGGTCAATTGTACCAGCAATAATTAATGTCTTTCAGTACCAATACCAATACCAATATATTGTATTTATTTTATTCTTACATTCTAAGCGATCAGCGATTATTTATGCATTTATGATTTATAACGTTGGACCGCCTTTTGTAAATGTAAAACAATTTTTACATTTTTAAACATTAAAATAATTTTTTTTTTGTGATAATGCACTCCCGTTCTATTTCTTAATAGCGGTCGGTCAAGGATTTCTTTGATGCAGGAGGATGTTACAAATGACCCCACTACCCGTTATAATTGACCCCACAGTGGCACAAATTCTTACCCAATTTTGGCTGTGTTTAAAGGGGAGGTGTTCGCAATTCCGTGCGTATTTCTGCTAGAATTTTTTTTACTAAATACCCAAGACTAGGTTAATGATACACCATTGGATCCCGAAGCGTTAGACTCTTGGGTTTGTTGGAAAAAAAATTAAAAAGGATTTTTGTTACTTTTGTCCCCGGTCTCCCCTACAGTAGAAAGATTTCAGTTTCCTAAAATCTCCTGAGACTCTAATCCTGCTGACGCGAACCCATTGTAAAATTTATTATCGGGTTAACGAGCTTCCACATGTCTTTCACATCATAACGTCGTTGCGAACTTAATCCTCTGAAAAACGGTCTTGTGTAAAAAAATTTAAAAAAGACTACTCAGCGGACTGTCCATCATGCGCCTAATAACGTAAATTCATAATTTACCCTCGAATCTCTGGCAGTTCTCAGCACGTTTAAGAGCGCGGAAATAATTCGAGGATCCCCCTGTGCGTTCTGGAAATTCATTTAATGCCACGTTCCCGGCTGTTATTTCGTTTCTCTCCCTCGAGGAAATTGAGGCGTCTATTGTTGAAGTCAGGGTAATGGAACGATGCGAGGCAGTGAATATTACGGTACAAAGCCGGCGGAACCCCGCCTAGTGAAATGACCCTTTCGTATAAGAATGAAGGTATCATGGCGACTGCTTGAGTTTCTCGCGGCATACAAAGCCTCGAATAACACGTGGAGAACCATTGTTACACGCGAAACATTTCAGAATTCAAGATCCAAGATAAACTCGATTGCTCCCCCGTTAATGACGTCTTCATTTTTTATTTAAACCGCCAATCTCGCCGCAAAGTCAATTCAACTTCTAGAGAAATGAGCAGACTCTAAGTTTTAACGGCAGAGTGAAAACCGAGCATAGCTATAGGATTTGCCTTGCCCAATTTTGCCCCTTAAAGCATTTATCCACAGATGCTTGGAATTATTTATTTATTTATATATTTATTTATTTATTTATTTGGTAAATACACGGGCGATGCCCATTTACGGACCGACCAGCGGTCAAACAGACATTTGCCGTTGCGGATAATCGGTTTACAAAATTAAGTTACATAATATAATAATTTGTCACAAGATGAAAATTAATAATAACATACACATAGAAAGTTTTATACTTAACAATATGGGTATTAACAATAATAGGCAATGGACGAAACTACGCAGTCGGAACGATGCCGAACACCAGAATTCTAAATCTCTCTAAAGACCCATTAGATCGCTCAATAATCTCGACATAACGATTTCCAAGTCTTGTCATACGATTACACTTAGTCTTGTTATACTTGTTATAATTATTACAAAACTTTTTTTTTTAGTTTTTCTTATTAAACAGTCTATTCTTAAGCTTTTAAGTCTTAGCCATCGCCATTTGCCCCGTTCTAGCTTGGAGATCGGCCATGTTCCCAACTTATGCTCTAAATATAACTGGTTTTTACTCAGCGTGCCACAATTTCCGTTCGAAATATGTATCGAACTCGAGTCTTAAGCCCTGTGAGCAGCTGCGACGTGATTTTTGTTCAAAGTTTCAATTTCAACTCGAAAGTGTATACAACGTCAGCCCAGAAACTTAGGACATCGTGCTGTATAACACTGTTACGACGGACGGGAGTGTTCATCTCGCGTGTAACGTTTCACGATTACGCAGCGGGAGCGGTATAGAATGGATGCCAGAAACGTTAGCACGGAAGATCCCTCGAGGTATGTGTATGTGTGTTATACGCGCCTTGCTTGCGGAACCGGATTAGAGGTATCCGCCCGGATATACGACACCTAAATCATCTTCATTGCTTTCTCGCTATCCCGCCTAGTTTCCTTCGCTGTATGCAGACAGCCAAGTAACTTATCTCCTGTAGTCCACAAGAAATATCGTCGATCGAGCTGCCCTCGCAACTGAAGGGATCGGCCCGCGCTCCCAGCTCGAAAGGTCTAATATTGCACCGATTTTCCGAAAAATAGATGCGATATTCAAAATACCTTTAAACAGTATTATAACATTTGGGGTTAATTATTAGTATTGTTCTTCCATTCCCGACAATTCGTAGAAATATAAGCGTACTGCATTGTTCTCAAAAACATCTGGCGAAAGATACTTAGCTCAATGTAGAAACTCCCGTTTGCCATTTCTACTGTAATAATTGAGCGCAACAATTCGCGAGGATATGCACAATTTGAGCAAAATATCCGGCTTACTTAATTGTTCACTTTAACAACGACTCGAGTCGGTGGTCTAATATTGCACCGATTTTCCGAAAAATAGATGCGATATTCAAAATACCCTTAAACAGTATTATAACATTTGGGGTTAATTATTAGTATTGTTCTTCCATCCCCGAAAAATCGCAGAAATATAAGCGTACTGCATTATTCTCAAAAACATCTGGCGAAAGATACTTAGCTCAATGTAGAAACTCCCGTTTGCCATTTCTACTGTAATAATTGAGCGCAAGAATTCGCGAGGATATGCACAATTTGAGCGAAATATCCGGCTTACATAATTGTTCACTTTACCAACGACTCGAGCCGGTGGGCCTCCGGTGATGTTGTTATCGTCGTGTTACCCGCGACTTACGTGAATTTAATATGTACGAAAGTCTGTACGAGAGGACCGTGGCATTATTTTTCCTCGTTAAACCATGGGGACGACCTTCCGGCTGGGGTCTTATCGTAGCCGTGTTGTCGTCTGCTCCGGGCCTCTCTGTGTAATAGCAGCTCGGACGAGAGATGTAGAGGGAGGGCGGATGGGGTTGCGAAAGGGATGATGGAGCAAAGAAGACCCGTAGGAAGGAGGCAGCGCGAACAGGGAAGCAGTAGTAGTGGAACCACAACGCCTAGTTGTATAACAGTACCGAGCAGAAGCATTAGAGCCACCAACCCCGCTAGCTGCAGCGGCAGCGGAGTCGTCTCCGTTTTGCCTTTAGCACCGGATTAGAGCAGCTTCAACCGGGATTCACGGTGCCGCTTAATCATTTTCATCGTGCGGGCGTTCATCCACCTCCTGCCTTCCGTGCGAACGGGTGGTGAATGCCATGCCATCGTCGAGAAAGCGAGAGAGAGTGTGCAAAATATACCTCGTGTTCCATTTCCGGGGAAAATCCGTGCCAGTTCGGTGGTTTGTGCGCGGCAGCCAGTAAGGGAGCGAGAGAGGGATGAGGAAAGGAGAGAAGAGAGAGAACAGGGACAAAGATAGCTCCGAAAACCCTCCGAGTAAACGCCACTAAATCTCGCACGGTTCGCCGACCATTTTGAAAGTATTATCGCGAGCGGGAACAGCATCATCGTAACGAAGCCCGCGCGACCCTCCGCCAAATCTGTTAGTCGGGGAATCCCAACGATTTCAGCGACACGCAACTCCCCTTGCGCTCCTTCTCCGCATCGCGGAAATGCGTTTGCGGCCATGCCACATTACGCTGCGGTGCAATATCTCCCGACTCTGTGTTCCCCGAACCGCGGATCCTGCGTACAACCTGCGAAACCCATTTTTAAGGAAATCCTATTAGGTAATCTCTTTCCGCAAATTGACATCGCGTCGTCCTGCGTGGTGCAGTGGAACACCTTCCAACTTTTGGTTCGTCCCTAGTTTCTCGCGCACGCTTCTGTCACACTGCGCAGCAAAACTGTGGATGCTGGCGGAGGGGCTGTGCAAATTCTCTGACAAGAGACACCGCGGTTTCTCGACTTCTAAAGGCGTGTACAAATATATACTCTCGCGTATAAATACGTAGCAAGGCAAATATCTTTCGGATGAATGAAAACAGGTCTAAAATTGCGTTTGCTGAACATATGTACCATCGAATAAGAACACGCAGTGGAGTAATTGCTCGTGTCTTTCTTCGCTCGTCCAAATTGTGCACTGAGAAAAAATTACATAGTTAAAGCAACAAACTGACTTTTAATTATAAAAATATTTTCCAAGGAGAACATCTAGATTTTATAGTTACGATCGTTACGACAATGACAAAAAAATCATGGTTCAAACTACAAGTATAGTTTAACCAATGGAAACTATTAGAAACTATAGTATATTATAGTATAGTGTATTGTCATAGTATAGTATATTATAGTTTAACCAGTAGAAACTGTTAGAAACTATAGTATATTATAGTATAGGCTAAAAATGGTGAATATGGCCCACCTCGATTAACACGTAAATCAATGATATATGGACCGGCCATAATCCCCACTTTTACCCTAGTGTATTATTATAGTATATTATAGTTTAACCAATGGAAACCATTAGAAACGATCTACATAGACGTTCCCCCTGGGAACAATTCGATATAGTAGGGAATACTATCCTTTTTCTCAGTGTGACGCATCGGTTTTGCGTCAACAAACTTCCGAACGATTCGTAGAGAGCATTGTCAATAACGAAACTTCGAAGTTTAAAAAGAGGGATACAACTTATGAAGGGACGCAAAGTTCTGCTGTAATAATAGGGGATGATCGGGAGCGGCGGGACGCTTTCAGGGTCTTCTTTCGAAATCGTCTTTCCTCCGCCCCGTTTTTGTTTAAACTTCGTTGAAACTAAGCTCTTTCGCGATGAAAGCGAATTAACGTAACGAAGGAATTTTTCGAGGCGCAAGTTCGCCAAGGAATTGCTGCCTCTCAGTTGTATACTGCTGAATCTGCTTTTCCTCTTGCCATTACGTTTGCTGCACAGGGTCGCTGCTATATTCTGCGTGGCGCTGTTTTGTGTCGCGCGTACCGTAGAAAACGCGGCCAGCTTTGATGGAGAGCTCAAAAGTTTCTCCACCCGGGTTCTTGCCACCCTTATCCTTTTCAGCTTAAACATTCCCTTGGATCTCTCATTTACACCGAGTCCAAGATATCCTCTCGGGAGAAAATTATAATCGCGCCACTTACCGCGAACTTTCTTTTTCCCTCGTACCCTCGTTGTGTTCATACTCGCACGATGGAAAGCCTTACCGTTTCTGCATTCGCTTTACTTTCACGAAAGGGAGGCGAGGTGAAACCCTTCGTTCGCTCGGTTCTCCACCGGTCGCACCTTCGGAGCTTTACCCTTCATAATTGTGTTTACGCGCGAAACAACTTGACAGAATTTTACACACCATACTTTGTACAGTGTCGACTCGGCGTGTAACACCAGACGAGATGAAAATCGGTCTACCCAACTCTCCCCCCCTTGGCTTACCCACCGATCCGCTTTCGCCTTCGTGGACTTCATATTTCTTGTTTTTTTTTTTCCTGTCCAATTTTCTCGCGTCTCAATTTTTCCACCACACCTCCGTGTCAAAAACGGCACTGAAAGTTTTGCGCGAAAACGCGAAAGAAAATATCAACGCGGCTGAAAGTGTGGCACGTAGCGCTCGCTTCCTGTAATCTTGATATCCTTGGGGTTTTTTCCCTGCATTGCGTCATGGCTCGCCGCGACGCATACGGTGCACCAAGTGGATTAATTACGCGAGCTCGTGAGCCAATCCACGTTTTGTTATTTGCCTAATGAACCGCGAACCCCGGCCAGCGAACGTCGCTCGCGTGGGTTACGACCCTCGCGTTCTCCTCGTGTGTTCCGACTTTCCTCGCCAACGTGGCAACGGAGAATCTTCCGCATTGACTCCTCCCTTATACAATACCGGCGGTATCGACACGGATACGCAAATATCCTCGAGTATGTTCGACGAACGTGTGGGATGAAATTCCAATGGCATCGACACAGCGTTGTCATTCCGCATTGCACGTACGGTACGATTAAAAAGGAATAAATAATGAGACGTGGCGGAGGTGTATTCCAAAACCTTACGCCCGTTCTGCATACCACCGTTCCGTTCCCGTTCGTCAATCCGCGTCTCGCGGAGACGGTGCGACAGTGCGCCGTGCGAGAACGAGCTTTTGAATATAGCACCGAATGTTTTCATTCATTTATTCACAGGAAAAAGTAAACTCGAGCGGGGCGATTCGGGAATAGTGGAGAAAACTTTTATTTTTTAAGCTCCTGTGCACTATACACCCTTTAATTCGTTCGGAAGGCGGGTCTTCGAAGCGCAGTGTTTTTGTAACTTTGTCTTCGGTCGTTTGGTTGCTACTTAAAAATAAGAGGGGGAAAGGATGGATGGGACAAGCGTTGCTGCACGTTTTCATTGTATTCTATGTGAACTCGAGTTTTAAGGATTCTTTTTATTTTTTTATTTTGCGAAGAGAAATGTTTGTTAGAAATATTCTTAAGGAATATATATTTTGAGAGAAATATCAACACGTCTAATACAATATGTTTTGTAAGATTTGGTGTGTGAAGGTACGACTGCACAGGTCGAGGTCTCGACCCAGAATGTTCATCGATCGTCGATAACGACGAAGCTCTCCGAGGCATATCAGCTCACCTTTGTATAAAACAAGGCTCCCTTGTCTCGATCGGGAACCTTTGTTAGCCTCTCGTGTGACTATCGCTGAGTTTGTATATTTGGTATTTTGGTAAAATATCTATTTGATTTAAATAAATATTTATTTCATTAAAATAAATATTTATTTGATTTAAATAAATATTTATTTCATTTAAATAAATATTTATTTCATTTAGGTAACTTTTTACTTAAACCAAATAAACTGTGGCCATCAAATAAATTTTTTTTCTGCGCGATAGTCACCGTGCGTCTGAGAAACGCAGGCAAAGCAAGCGGCTAGACAGAGATGGAGGCTTTCGTTTATTGAATTTATTTCAGAAACAAGACCGTGAATCTTCTTGAAGTTTGGACACAATCTACCTGATAGTATGCTCTTCGCTCTGGTAGGTTTTTTATTCGAATCTAACAGAAATCAGCGAACAAAGTCGCTACGTTCTGTCGTTACCGACCGATTTCGGAAACGTTTACACGACACCTTATGTAGCTTTGTACATGCATTACTAAAAAACTATATGGCCAAAAAACAATCTGAAAAATTACAAACGATTCAGTGTGTCTGTGCATGTAAAGTAGCAAAATTGTATAGCAAGAACAGGAATGCCTTTTGGCCCAAACATCCTTAAGTCACGGCTCTCGTTACGGCGCTTTCATGTTTCCTAACTTGATGATCCGCTCAAAATTAATTAGCCCATTTATTGTAATTATTTTTAAACGATCCGTGTGTAATGGATAAGTATATGTTCATAGTAATTGGACTGTAAGGGTTATTGACTGCCAGAGCCAATCCGTTCGTATCGGCCATGATGCTCGCAGCAAATTTACGAGGACGATGACGTTTTCACTCCGTTTGTACCGATGCAACGATAAATCGTGTCTAGTTGGATTGCCAGCAGCCGACGTTACGTGAGATACGACGCGAATAGGTACGAGGACATTCGGACTGCACGGACTACACACGTACCGAATCCACTGTTCGCGCGTCCGCCTCTTTATTCTTGTTTTATTTTTAGGCACCGCCAGTCCAGTGTCTCGTTGCGTGTCCGGCCAATTTTGTGGGAATGCTTCGAGTGTCCTCCCCGTTACTGCCCTTTCACCCTCTCGTCCTATGCGACCTTTTATCCAGTTTTATTTTTCATTTTCCACAACTTTGTACTTTTTTAGCTCGACCACCTGCGACTCGGCTCGTAGTTACGTGGCCGGCAAAAATAAAAAAGCCCAAATATTTAACGTGGTGTTAAAGACATGTTTTCCTATTTGTCCGAAAACCCAACGAAAGGAATTCTTGAAATTATTATTTGCATTAATACTATATTATCACATATTTGTGATATTAATAGACATATTAATGATATTATAATATTTTTATTGAGCATAGTTGTTCGTTTCAAGTAATCTTTTCACAGTCTTTTCGCCTGTCGTGATAACGCTATACTTTATGGACAAATCAACGCCCAGCAGCGTAATTTAGCCGTTAAGCTTTTAACTTCCCGATTCGGGCTTCCGGTCTGTATATTCATATTTGTGATATTAATAGACATATTAATGATATTATAATATTTCTATTGAGCATAGTTGTTCGTTTCAAGTAATCTTTTCACAGTCTTTCCGCCTGTCGTGATAACGCTATACTTTATGGACAAATCAACGCCCGGCGGCGTAATCTAGCCGTTAAGCTTTTAACTTCCCGGTTCTGGCTTCCGGTCTGTATATTCCTCCCTCAAATAGTCATGACGGTGTTCTCAACGGTACTATGGTATACCGTCTTACCACTCGCACAGCATTACCACAGTACACTGCCAAGGCGTTTCCCTACGTAGGTACCACTCCGGGCTTACCAGTTTCACCGCACTATTCTCCCTTTTGGTGCCGCCGAATCTCCATCCTTCTATTCCACATATTCCCTTCCTTCGCTCGCTCGGCACCAGCTCTCGGGCTCTTCTTCCCTTCCTCAAATTGTCAACCCCCCTCCTGTATGACTGAGCGCATCCCCGGGACCGACCGCAGAAGCACAACCAGACCTGCTGGCGCTGAATTTCCGCTCATACCTCATGACCACCTTGCTGTCTTACACGGGGATGGCTGTTCGCCTCCTAGATTTCTCGTTCAACAACCACATCCACCGTCCCTAATATTTCCGACCCCCTTCCACCGTATACTGCGTTTCTTCCCGCAGTGCCGAATATCAGCACGTCTCACCTGGAGTTTAATTTCGTTCCAGGAGCATCGGTCTTACGTGACACTTCTTGAGAGAATCTCATACAGAATTTTCGATATGAATTTTTTAAGGAAAAATCTTAATTTTGATTTTTACCGATCCGTGATATTATCTTTTAATGGGGGTGAATCGCACTCTCACATCTCGATTTTAGAGATGTATCTTTGGAACGTTCATTTTGATGTTAAGTTTAACAAATCATTATCAGTACTGGCTTTCGGATTAGTTAACTATTCGGCAGCTTGAGAACATTGATATTCGGATTTCCACGCATGTAGAGAAAAGTTGCGCTCACTACAGCATAGCACGCTCTGCCGTAGCAAATATCGTGTGTCAACATAGTGAGAGCAAACGTATTTGATGTTGTGACAAAAAATATTTGTTACCGCCGGATTTGCTAGCCGCTGAAAATGTTATTTTCATTACTCGGTGCGGAAATGGCCACTTTTCCGCCCGCTTCACGTGCGTAAAACAGCAATTTTCACACTTAGCGATGAAAAATGTCGTACATCCCTCGTGCGAAACACTTTTTCTAACTCGTGTGATTACAGTACTCGCTTTCGGCTCGTGCTGCAAACTCACACTCGTTAGAAAAACGTTTTTCGCCCTCGTGGAGTACTACTATTGTTGCAGCAGCATAGCTGTTACTGCTGAGCGATCTCGTGTTGCTTGCGTTCTTCCTTTCCTAATTAAATACATTTTTTATATTAAATGATAAACCCATAATCCATACACTATGATAATAGAAACACGCCGACTACGCTATTTCTAACTTGCACATTTTTTATTGAAATACCCTATAAGCTACATCGCACATTATTAGGTGAGGCATTACTTGTGATTCTAGTAATCATTAAGGATGCATCACATATACATTCCTAAACAAAATTTTGTTTCGATCTTGAATCTGAACTGAAACTCGCTTCGTTTGAGTTTTTTTTGTATATTTTGGATCCGCACTCCCGACCACTCGACGAATCACTGCCTCGGCCAGTGCACCCAGAAAGATAATGTATTATTTGACGGCCACCGTTTATTTGGTTTAAGTAAAATATTTATTTACATTAAATGAATATTTGTATAAATCAAATAAATATTTTACTTAAACCAAATAAACGGTGGCCGTCAAATAATTTTTTTTCGTGTGCATCCTCTAACGCGTCGCTTGTTTTGTTTTCATTGCACATCGGAATATCTCACTTTCTACACACCCAGAAAAAAATTTATTTGACGGCCACCGTTTATTTGGTTTAAGTAAAATATTTATTTGATTTTCATAAATATTTATTTAAACTAAGTAAATAGTTACTTAAATCAAATAAATATTTTACTTAAACCAAAAAAAAACGGTGGTCGTCAAATAAATTATTTTTCTGGGTGCAATACTTCCTTATTATTATCATTTTTTTATATATATGTTCCAGTTTTCACTGTATACCCTTCTGGATTTTTACGGAACTCCACCCCGAATCCCTCCTAGCACTCCCTATCCGCACTCAGCTAAGCTACCTCACTACCAGTGCGTCCCTAGCCGACTTAGCTACACTCTACCGCATTTGCTGGGAACACGGAAAAGCCGTGCCGGTACAGACGGAAATATTCCACTGAACCTTCGGTATTTTTGCACTTTGAGTAAAGTGCATAAACATCAAAGTTTCAGAAAAAACGCCTCGCTCTCAACGGTCGATGCGCCAACTGGCGCATGGCTAAGCGGTCCATCCAAGTAATAACCGCGAACGATTTTGCTTGACTTGGGAGATCACCGGAGCCGTGCGCCAACCGCGCGTCCACCGCTGTCGGTTAATACTTCCAGATTATTTAAG
Organism: Ichneumoninae sp. B BG-2022a; assembly: GCA_030522725.1. Taxonomy (NCBI): domain Eukaryota; kingdom Metazoa; phylum Arthropoda; class Insecta; order Hymenoptera; family Ichneumonidae; species Ichneumoninae sp. B BG-2022a. The sequence goes on along the minus strand of JAPYZD010002215.1, from coordinate 1,393 downwards.
CTGTGTAGTATACGAATTGTATACTCTTGTTTGGCGACCGCTTGTTACAAACTAAACAGGTGACGAGAGCAAATCCTTGACTACACCAGCAAACCATTTGTTGGTGTAGCAATTATTTGCTACATCAGCAAATCGTTTGCAGCAAATCATCCGTGAGATAAAATTTGTTCCCTTTACAAAGTATTTTTGCTGGAAGGACATACGTTCGCTGCGAATACAATTTTTTTTGCTGTTACAACAAAAAGAACTCAGCAAACGCATTTTTGCTGGAAGGACTAAAAAAAAATTTGTTGCCCGCCTACGCTAAAAAGTCCACATTCCATGCCTGCAACGGGGGCGGAAAGTTGTTGATTCTTGACCAGCGGGCCAAAAAGAAACGCAGCGGGCCGAAAAGTATTGCAGCGGGCCTAAAAGTAACGCAGCGGGCCGAAAAGTAACGCAGCGGGCCGAAAAGTAGCTACTGCGGCGGACAACTTTCTATCCCCATTGCAGGCATAGAAATTTGGACATTTTTTAGCATAGTCGGGCAAAAAATATCGTATACCACTCGGGAGGAAGTGCCTTTTCACCCTTGTGGCATAATATACTAATTCTTTGTGCGGTTTCTTAAATTACTTGCCAATAAACACGATGCCCATACATGTCCGGAGCTACCATATGCCTGTATAACAGGTATCTATAAAGTGCAGGATGGAGAGCATTACACGAACGCGCGTATCTCGCCATACGTAACCGACGTATCGTAAAATGAGATGTCGTGTGGGTGTCCCGCGTCGACCCGGCTCCTCTTTTATGGCGTCTGCATCAAGATTAGATTTACTTTGCCCCGACGACTAGATAACGGGTACGTACGTACCGTACGACCCCACACGTTTTTCACCAGATGCTGCAACAGCACCGTTCCATTTCTGTTTCGCCTCAGACCTTTCGCTCGGCATGCGGGCTTTCAACCCTGCCGGAAAATACGTGTACGTGGAGATCGTGTGCACGTTGCGAGGGACTAAGTCGAACGTTCGTTGGAGTGCGAGCAAGAGAACTAAAAAAAATGTTTAAAAGGGTCGAAACGAGTCTCGTGAGTTTAACGTCGAGCCGGTTTCGCTTTGAAAATCCGGAGAAGTACAGCTTGAGAAATCGTTGCATGTAATATGAGGAATTTTTTTGCGATGACCGAGCACGTTTCACCGTCTACGCCGCTTGTATTTAAGTGAGCGAACGCTTCGTACAGCGGCGGGCAGGTCGAATGGCGACAAGAAAAAAAATTCAGCAACGCGGTAGGGATACGAAAACGAGATGGATTTTTGCTTTCGTTTTTTTTTTTTTTTTTTTTTTTTTTTTTTTTTTTTTTTTTTTTTTTTTTTTTTTTTTTTATTTTTTGTTTTTTTTTTTTTTTTTT
>JAPYZD010002214.1:0-31865 GCA_030522725.1 Ichneumoninae sp. B BG-2022a | reverse complement strand
ACAAATTCATCAAAAAATTAATTGGTTAACAAATTATCCGGCAACAAAACTTTTTTTTTTTATGAAAATGATTCGTTTATTTTTCTGAATACGTATGAACTTTTTCAAATTTTTAAGTAATCGTTGATTTTTGTTCTATTAAAAAAAAAAAAAATCAACGATTACTTAAAAATCTGAAAAAATTCATATAATTTGTCAACCAATTAATTTTTTGTTGAATTTGTTAAAAACATTTTGGAATTATTATTATGCAAAATTAATCGTCTCAGTACCTTTAGTATACATGATTTTTTTCAGATTTTTACACTATCAAGAAGTACTTGCAATTTTCTCTTATTGTTTTCGAACTTATGCGAAGTCAGCGCGCAGCGAGACTCCCTCCTTAAATTATCTTGTGACCTTCCCGAGGTGCTAGGCAGATTATATTGGCAGAGATTTTGGAAAATAAGGTATGAAAACATTTTTTTGGAAAAACAGTTGGTCATCCGCAGTTTGTTTTTTTTGTTTTTTTTTTACCTACGAACGTTATTGTCGGAAGCTCGGAGTTTCATTCTTGTCATAGCCGAACGATGTACCGCTGGTCATAGAGAAAAGGCAAACACTGTGGCCGTTGGGAACCGTGTTATTCTCGTCTGCCGCACACACCACGTTGAATTCAAATATAAAATATAGGTCAGAGTCTGTTTAACGACGAACAATTCTCCACGTATTTCCAAGTATGATACCGAAAGTTTTGCCGAATTGCGGAGTCGATGCACGCGTCGATCTCTTCGCAACGAAAGGATGATTCTATGCTGTCGAGTCTAGAATCAACCTCGTCGCCGTCGAGCCTCAAACATTTTTTCAATGCTCAAATTTATATATTTTTTTTGTAACAAAAAAACATTAGTTATTTTTGTAATAATTCCATCCGGCGGAGAAATCTTTATAAGGATTTCCTGAATTTTTTCTGACCGTACTTGTGACTCGATTATAATGTATATACGTATATGAGACATCCCAAATCGCTTGCAGACGGGCCAAGCCTTGTATACCTATGGGCCGGGCTCGCTGGAATGCTTTCAAGAATTACAGTTGCTCGAGCATAATTCTGTCGGAGGATGCGCGAATTTAGATTCAGATTTAGATCGGTGACCCTGCTCGGATACTCTAATACTCGGATCTGAGAGGATCGAAAAAAAAAAAAATACGAAGAAAATTTATAATCGGAATATTACTCATGCTTGCAGCGAGCGTAGTCGTGCCCCGAATTAAGGCGATGCGGAACGGACTCGGTCGGTAACAAAAACTGTAATTCAAATTCTTCATCCGTGCCTTCGTTTTCGAAACAAACTCAATTCTTTAAAAATTCTCCCGATCGCTCCAATATTTTTTTCAATTCGTTCTATCTCTGTAATTAATTTCTGTTCGAACTCTGTAATTAATTTAGGTGACTTATAATTACAACCGATTGCGCTTCCTGCGCTGAGAAAAAGATAGTTATTTCTACTACTCGGAATAATTCCCTAAGGGAGCGTCTATACATATTCTTTCTATTGAAAAGTTTGAAATGATTGAAATGAAATATTTGCTATTATCATCAGTCTTTACTGTCCTAACTACAAAGTATAAATGCTCCATTAAGGAATTGTATTTTATAGTAGAAAGAGACTACACTCTAAAAATAAGTCGTAAATATAATGTACCGGAACTTGAAAATTGCTTACATTACTTACATCAACTGAACATTAATGTACCCTTTTTGTAAAATCAAAATAACAGAAATTGAAATTCAGAATTTTTGCCCGCAATTTACAAAAAATATAAAGACTAAAAATTTGACTCTAAAATTGCAACGCACTTATGTTTCAAATTTCGTAAACAATTGACGCAAAATTTTTATTCCAGTGATTGCTCTAACTGTGCAATTTTTTCTCAGTGCGGACGCGCGATCGGGGAAGTCTGGCTCGTTGCTGGACGGACGGCAGCGTCGATAGATTTACCTTGAGTAGGAGCTGGTAGTCGTTGATGCGTTGTATCGGGAGCTTCAGATGCTCCGATACGCTCTTGTCGTCTCCGAGGGTCTGGCTCAGCTCCTGAACAAACACAAATCTCCCATCAATATTTCGGTGCTAAAGTTCCTCGATAGATGAGCGAAAAAAAAAATTGAAGAAGAATAAAAAAAATTTTTTAAACCAAAAAAAAAAAATGGCGTGCGTCCAATTTCCAGACCGCTGGCGCCGTACCCGTTTCGCTACCGCAGGCGAGAAATAGGCCGGGAAAAAACACCATATTTTTTTTTATCATTATTTTTATTCTCGGCCTTTTTGCCCGAACTTTTGAGGCGTCAGCCGAGCGGCGGAGCAAGTCGAACGAAATCGGCGTCGAGGATCGACTCGTCCCAGTAACGCTCGGCTGCACCCATCGTCAGTCCAATTCCGTCGTGTGCATACGTAAAATTCCTGCCGATTGCGCAGACACGCACACACGCAGACACGCACACGAACGGTACACATAGACGACATGGGCGCCAGGTTTAATCTCATACCGGCCGAAGAAACGTGCCAGATAAATTCCTTGGGTATTTTTCGAAGCGACTTTTTTTTTTGAATTCACACAACGATCCCATAAAATGAAATCGAGCGTCGGTGCGGTCGGTGCGTCTCCCAAAAATGCGTCAAATTTTGCGTGACGAGCGTGGCACCTCTTTTCGGTAACACGACACCGGCGGCCGCGAAGATAAGGAGAGAAAAGCCCACGGCTAAACACACACGCGCGCGCAGTTGTATTTTTGGCGCTTGTAAACCGCGCGCGTTGACACACAAGAAAGTTGCCTGGTGACGCGACGGCGAGCAAAAACGAAGAGGAAGAAACAGAAGATCATGAGGAAGAGGAAGATACAAAACATTATGAGTAAGAGGAAGAAACAAAAGATTATGAGGAAGAGGAAGAGACAAAAGATCATGAGGAAGAGGAAGAAACAAAAGATTACGAGGAAGAGGAAGAAACAAAAGATTATGAGAAAGAGGAAGAAACAAAAGATTGCGAGGAAGAGGAAGAAACAAAAGATTATGACAGAGAGGAAAAAACAAAAGATTATGACGAAGGGGAAGAAACAAAAGATTATGAGGAAGAGGAAGAAACAAAAGATTATTAAGAAGAGGAAGAAACAGAAGATGATGCGAGAGAGGAAGAAACAGAAGATTCGGAGGAAGAACAAGAAACGGAATAACAAGATATTTCACATTCTACCGATTCTTCTTCTTTTTCCACCTCATCTTCCTTACTCCTCATCTTCTGTTTCTTCTGCCTGCTCATAGTCATCATTATCATCATCATCATAGGAATCATCTTCAAGATCAACAGGAACCAAAAATAATCATCCGATGAGGAAGAAGAAGAAGAAGAAACAGAAGCTGATGAGGAAGAAAAAGAAACAGAAGTTGATGAGGAAGAATAAGAAACAGAAGCTGATGAGGAAGAAGAAGAAGCAGAAGACGATGAGGAAGAAGTAAACGGCGAGGTGAAGAGCTTCGCGAGGGACCGTGACGTTAAACGACGCGTACGCCGGGATGACGCTGCTGCGTCATCACCTGCCGCTCGCCGATGGTCGGGCAGGCCGATGGTCACTTCTTCGCCATAACGATGACGATGACGATTCAAGTAGGATGTAAATAAATCTACACGGGAAGAGATGCACGTAAACACACACACACACACACACACCTATCGTTAATGGCCGAAATGGCACGAAAAACTAGCGCGAAGAAATCTACTAGCGGTCTTGATGTTTCGTGTTCGAAGATACTGTCGTGTTGCTGATCGCAGACTGGATCCTCTCGGTCTCGGAGTGCGGAGAGCCGAGGAGAAGCCGCGACGGATGGTCCGGTGCGGGATCCGCCAGTCGGTGGTTCATCCCAAAAGCTCCCCGCGCTCGCCACCGTTCAGACCGCTGAGGCCAATACGGCTACCTTCTATACTTAGACGGCGAAGAAGAAGAAGAGGAAGAGGATGAAGAAGAAAACGCTGAGGATCTTCGCTACCGACCACGCAAAATACACGAACACGGTCGTTCGAGCTTTGTATGCGTGCGAATGTGTGCCCATGTGTGTGCGCGAGCGGGTGTTTATTTCGACGAAAGGTTTCGGCGTCTGAGGCGAATATTTTGTCGGGAGACGCGACGCGGCTACTGCTCCAGTGATCCAGTTAGAAATGAAAAACAAATAGGCCATTCCTCGATCGCTTTCGGTACGGTGTCGCGGGAGAAGGGGTCAAAGTTTCGTTAAAAGAGCCAATGACTACTTGTTTCGTTATACAGGGAGATCCGGCTGTTTTGTGACTATCTTTTTATCGGTGTTTGCTTTCTATATTGCGATTCGAATAAATATCGAGACAAAATTACATAGTAAATCCAACAATACTGACTTTTTACCATAAAAAATAGTTCCCAGGGAAAACGTTTACATTTTATAGTTACGGCAGTGACAAAAAATCATGGTTACAACTATAATTATATTTTAACCAATTGAATATATACTACCAAAAACTATCTATATAGACGTTCAACCTGGGAATAATTGGTATAGTAGAAAATACTATCCTTTTTCTCAGCGCAATATTTCCTCACACTTTTTTTACAATTTCGAATGAAGGAGAATTTCATGAAATTTTATGGATTACGTACGCAGATCTTTAGTCGCAGAGATGTAATTGCATTCACCCGGTGAGCTATTTTCCGAGCGCAATATCTCTTCACTATTTTTTTCAAGGTTACGAATGTGTGGGAATTTCTAAACAATTTGGGGATTACGTGCTCAGATCTTTAGTTGCAGCGAGTTAATTACAGCCGGCGGGTTTGCCATTGAGAATTGATCGGAATAAAAAAAATTGACGAAGAAAGAAGAAACCGGGCGATGGAACAAGTGATCTTCGTTTCGGACCTCCAAACCCAACTGACCGTCTATTTTTCGATATTCCCTCACCAATTCCAATAAATGTCTTCCTCGACCAATAGCACCTCATAATTTTTTTCAAGGTTGCGAATGGCCGAAAAATGTTCAAATTTTTTTCATAAAAATTTGGGAGTTACGTACTCAGATCTTCAGTTGCAGGGATGTAATTACACTCGCCGGATTTGCCATTGAGAATTCTTCGGGATAAAAAAAATTGACGAAGGAAGAAGAAACCGGGCGACGTACCAAGCGATCTTCGTTTTGGACGTCGAAGTCCGACTGACAGTCGAATGACAACTTGACGGATTACCAATTCACCTGGGCGCGTGCTTTCGCCCCACTCCACCCCCTCGGAAAGAACAGTCTATACAGCACAAGAGCGCATTAGTCTATTCGGCTTTCTATTCGCAGCTGTAGCGTAGCCGACCACAACATCAGTGGCGAAGCTCTCTCACTCGGCTCATCGGGCGGCAAAGTTCGCAACGCAGAGCTTCTGACCGAGAGCCACGCGCCATCATTGACATCGTCAACCAGATAAAAATACATCGATCCTCTAATGAAAATATCTTTTCCGGAGTAGTTTAACCGGAACGCTGACACGGTCTACCGCTTGGGCCATTTTCAGTTTTAATCGAAGAAGAAGTAGGCCTCCTCTTCATCGGTCAATGACCCATCGCGGGCCACGACCTATGCGAAGAAAAATAAACCATTAACCCTTCGAGGCAGCCTCGGCGGTACGGCCGAGTCAATTAAGTAGTAAAATTTCAGAAATTATTTGTAAAGTCTTCGATGAAGAAACTAAGACAAACTATACGCTTAATCTTGCTCAATGAGCACCGAATAAAATGTTGGAAAAAAATTAGAATAAATGTACAGAAAAAAAACTGTTAACGCTTCCAGGTAATCTTTGCGGTATGGCCGAGTCAATTAAGCAGTAAAATTTCAGAAATTATTTGTAAAGTCTTCGATGAAGAAACTAAGACAAACTATACGCTTAATCTTGCTCAATGAGTTCCGAATAAAATGTTGGAAAAAATTAGAATAAATGTACAGAAAAAAACTGTTAACGCTTCCAGGTAATCTTTGCGGTACGGCCGAGTCAATTAAGCAGTAAAATTTCAGAAATTATTTGTAAAGTCTTCGATGAAGAAACTAAGACAAACTATACGCTTAATCTTGCTCAATGAGCTCCGAATAAAATGTTGGAAAAAAATTAGAATAAATGTACAGAAAAAAAATTGTTAACCCTTCGAGGTAATGTTTGCGGTACGGCCGAGTCAATTAAGTGGTAAAATGTCAAAAATGATTTGTATAGTCTTCGATGAAGAAACTAAGGCAATCTATAAGCTCAATCTTGCTCAATGAGCTCCGACTCAATGTTGGAAAAGATTTAAATAAATGTACAGAAAAATAAAAGAATTGGTCTTCTTTTTCAGTCGAAAGTCTCACAGGGGGCCACGAAGAAAACTGTAATATAATAAAATATAATAAAACTATACGAAGAAAAATAAACTAGTAATCCTTCGAGGTAATCTTTGCGGTACGACCGAGTCAATTAAGTATTCAAATTTCAAAAATTATTTGTATACTCTTTAAAGAAACTAGAGCAAACTATAAGATCAATCTTGCTCAATGAGCTCCGATTCAATGTTGGAAAAAAATTAGAATCAATTTAGAGAAAAATAAAAGAGTTAGACTTCTTCTTCTTAGGTCGAATGCCTCACAGGGGGCGACGATCTATACGAAGAAAAATAAACTATTAACCCTTCGAGGCAGCCTTTGCGATACGGCCGACTTAATTAAGTACTAAAATTTCAAAAATAATTTGTATACTCTTCAATGAAGAAACTAGGGCAAACTACAAGCTATAGGCTTCTTCTTCAGTCAATGAACCATCGCGGACCACAACCTATGCGAAGAAAAATAAACTGTTAACCCTTCGAGGTAGCCTTTGCGGTACCGCCGAGTCAATCAAATTTACAACATAATTAAAAACATTATTTGTATACTCTTTACAGAAGAAACTAGAGCAAACTAATTTGAATCTTGCTCAAAGAGCTCCCACTTGATGTAGAAAAAAATTGCAATAAATTTACAGAAAAACAATCGAACAATAAATTACTTGAGTCAATTATTTTTGATTCGGGTATCCATTTTTTTTATGAAGAGAATGGAACTCGGAGCGCGCTCAAAATACTTTTTCATTCCCTTCCAGATTAATGAACGGTGAAGAATCTCCCGGTGATTCGAAGATCCCCGCCGTATCGGACCCTGCCCGATACAGCCGACGATTGATAAAGAGAGCTTTCATTTTTTTTCCTCTTTTTTTCGATGATACCGCGGATCGTCGGAGGTCCATTGCTCGCGCCCGCGCGTCCAAGAGCGATGGAAGATGTCGAAGCGGTAAAAATAACTCGATCTATTTCGGGCCCTGGATGGACGCCCGCCCGTTCGCATCCGCCGTTATGTAATTGCCAGATTTGATTGCTTATACCTGTACATATATATAGCATATATATATATATATATATTTTATAGTTTGAATACTGTATACATCGACGAAGTTTCCGCCGAAATCGACGCTGCGGGGGTTGGATCGATTAATTATTTTCTTATACCGATTTATCCATAAAAATGTTTCGGTCCATGGACTTAAATTTTGTGATTTCGTTTTTTTCGCATTCTATTTTCTAACTTCCGATCTGATACGGAGAAATGAAGACTTTGACTTGAAATCGAAACTTTCAACGATTGGAAGATCGTTAATTGATTTTCTACTCCGTTGCCGTCGATTTGAATTTTTGTCCGATTAACGACGAATGTTGTCGCTTTCGGAAAAGTTCGGTTTAAGAATTAGTAGGAAATCGGTTCAGCCGGTAAAGTGAGAAACGACCGCGAACGAAACGAACTTCACGAGCTCTTGACGTCACTTCAGCATGCAGTGACCTTCTTTTCGCAATCTGATTTCTTCTTCTTCTTCGACTTCGCTGCTTCGCTGTTGGCAAAAGTTTCGCTCGGTCGATCAGTGTTTATCGTTGGAGCTCGCTCGCGCGAAATGAGGGCAGATCAACTTTTAGTCTGACGGACAGTAAGCTGTGGCACGAGCAGAGCTAAGCTTGCCACTCTGCCAGCCGTCAATTGGTGTTTCGGTCTGCGGGAAGAAATCTGCCGCACCGACGGTGAAAATTCGAAGCGACGTTTCGAACGAAAAATGGATTTTTTAACGTGGGAAATGAAAATTGACCATTTTTCTCTTCATTGAAGACAAAAAAAATATTGAAGAAAATGTTGTAAATAGATTGGTCGAAACCCTCGTACGGAACGATCGCCGAAAAAAGAAGATGATGAAGAAGAAATGTTCGATTGTGTATAATAAATTATAAATTAACAGGGTGAAAAATTATACCACTTTAATTAAGTGGATTTTTTTAACGTGGGAATGAAAATGGACCAGTTTCCCCTTCATTGAAGAAACAAATTTCAAGAAAATATTGATTGCAAATAGATTGGTCGACAACCTCGTACGGAATGATAGCCGAGAAAAAGAAGATGATGAAGAAGAAATGTTGGACTGTTCGTAATAAATGATAAATGAAGCGGATAAAAAATTAAACCACCTTATTGAAAACGTTCCTAGTTTTAACCAAACCCGCAGGCTCTTATCGCTCGGGAATTATTGAAAATGAGGCGATAAGCACTAAAACGGAAACCTTCGAACGTCACCGATTTTTATTCATGGGGACTACGATTGAGCTTTGCTGGATGACGCATAAAAAATTCCTAACCGAAGGTATAAAGCGATGCTCGAACCATAATCATTCTTCACATCGGTACTATGTTTCTCCGCGATCGTTATACGATCCTCGTTTTAATATCGGTTACGTTGGCGGTAAGTTTCAGAGATACGTGTAAAAAATTTTTGTAATTCTTTCGCTCCGGCAATTCTTCTCACATTAATTTTTTATACGACAAAATCTCAAAATTTTTTTTTTAAACCGTCTCGTATATTTCTCCTTGGGAGCGAAAGGGTTAATTGCAAAGGAAAAACTGCGGCGGTTTAATTAACTTTTTATCGAAAATAAAAATCTTTCAAGCATTTAGCAGCGACAGAACGTCGAGAAAAACTTGAGAAAGCAAACGTCGCTAAAAATCTCCTGAAACCAAACGGGAGTTTCGTCTCCGCCAGTGAAAACGACCGGCTGAGGAGAGTGCATGATAATGATATTTTGAAATTGATCGCCGGAAGTTCGAGATCGATTCGACCGAAGACATCGTCGAGTGATAATCGTGCGTCGAAGGAAAATCGTCCCTGGCGCGAGTCGACTCGGAGCCTCGATAGATCGAACAGCCGAAAGGGAAACAGCTCGAGGACTAAATACGAAACGAGAAAGAAACCGAAATTACCGAAAACGCTAAAGAGCCCAAAGGGAAATGGAAATCGCCGAAAAAAGAAAATAAAACCTATACGAGGCTGTTCAGCCGGGAAAAAGGGAAAGAATAAAGGGTATGCTTGTCGCAACGCCGGACGCAGAGTGAAGCGACTGTTGAACATACCGGGAGTGGAAGTTGTACAGCTATGGAACGCGACTTGGATTATCCCAATACCCACCTGGTTTTGGCCGGGTTTCTGGGCAATTTTCGTCTGAATTATTAAAATTTATTTAAATAAAAAAGAATTTTTTTTAATTATGTGAATTTACGCTCACCTCGAAATATTCTCGAACCTCGTCGTTCGTTTGAAGAAATTCCTGGGCCGCAGGCTCGTCCCTGCAGTAAGCCACGTGTTTGTCGAAATCTCTTTCCTGGAATATGAAGAAAAAAGTTGAGAATTCACATTTTCGTGTCGCTTCCTCAAAGAAGTAAAAAATTGAAATTTTCATATCGCTCCTCATAAAAGTTGAACATTTTTATTTTCATAATTTTTAGTCTCATATTTTAAAAAAATATTCGCCAAAAGAAATCATCTGGTATGAGGAAGCAAAATTATAAAATGAACGTTAAATTAATGTTCGAAAAATATTCGCAATCGTTCGCGGGTAATTAATAAATTGATAACTCACCAATCTCAAGAACGTTTTTCCCAGCATTCGTGGCTGGTCCGCGTAGTACTTGGCCCCCTCGATGAGTACCCTGCCAAACGATCTAAGTAAGGCGGGAATTAATGTCATGCCAAAGACACACTTACGTGCTAAAAAAATACCTCACGTTCGTATCTCGTTCGTTAAGTTACGTTGCGTTATACGTCGTCCAGTTTTTTTTGTAAATCAAATTACGTTTTTAGAAAAATCTCCACACACGTATTAACAAATCAATAATAATTGACAATGGGGTTCTAATTTTTTTAATCTTAAAAATTATTATCTCACCAAGTGGTTTGATATAAATGTAGTAAATAATTAAGCAACAAGAGGTTTTTAGAACACTTATTAGGAATTTTTTTTCTTCTCCTCAATCTTCGTGCCGAGGGTGTCATAAAACCGACTTTGCGCGTCAATCGAAGAAAAAAAAAAAACGACGACACGATCGAAAATCACATTGAATGGGCCAATGATAAGAAAACTCTTGAAATTCCGAACTTACGCAACTTTCGACACCGTTAGCTGGGGGATAAAAGTTTGAATATCGAATGGGTGATGATCGTGTGCGATGACAATGTGCAATTAAAGCTCGAAAGTGCTTCTTTAACGTGGGAGAATTTCGAGATCGAACGACTCGTTGTAGAGTATATTGTACGATTGGGTTAATATGTGTTGATTGTGGCGAAAAAGAAGAAATTATGTATATTTTTTTGTGCAATGTGTGATGCTAATTTCGTGTCGAATATGTCTGTCTCGTATTGTTTAAATGAAGATGACATTTTTTTTGTACACGAGTGACGAATAATACCTACGTGTTATGAAAGTCAGCGATTTGCTTGAGATTTGTGAAGATTATTTCCTTGTTATCGCGAACGGCTCTCGGTACTCCCGGGGTGTCCAGAGGCTTCAGATATCGCTCGACTACCTGCTGTATGTCCCTGCCGAACTCCTCTTCCGTCTCAACCAATTCCTTCACCACGGCTCTGTAAAAAAAATATATATTATATAATGTGATAACACTAGCAGGTTTGTTGTGCCTCGGGCGTTTCGCGACCTTATTATGGTCTATGGAGTTTAGAAATTTGAAATTTAGATTTACCGGAAATACGTCACTTCCGGTCCGGAAAACGCATTTTTCGACCGGAAGTGACATCACAACGGAAATATGTCACTTCCGGTGTGAAATATTTCTTTTTTTGACGTCATATCGGAAATGATTATTTTCAGTTTGGAAATCTCATTTGTCTACCGGAAGTGACAACATACCGGAAGTACATCACTTCCGGTCGAAAATCGGATTTTCGCCTAAACAAATAACTTTTGAAAATATATACAAAATAATAATATTATTTAATAATTACTATAATTATTGTTAAAATATAAGTGATAGTTTAATTATTAAATGGATGAGATGTTCCTTGAGGGTAAAACAGTTCCCTGTATCTGGCGATTCGTATTATTAACGAGTGTACGATATTTCCGACGAAAAGGAAATGAGGTCAATACAGGCGCGCCTAAAATAGCCCTCGCGCGTGATTTCAACTTCCTCTGTAATGCAAAACACTATTGACAAAGTAGACCAAATAAATTGTCGATAATCCGAGAAAGCTATAGTTATCGACGATTGCGCTCAATTTCTGAAGTTACGCGCGAAGTGTTTTTTTTCCGTTTCTCTCTTGGTCCAACTCTCTTCAGCGGTTCTTTTCAGCGCAAGTTACGTTCATTTATCGGCGATAAGAATTTTCCGAGCCAAATAACTGTTTTACCATAGGAGGAATTTCGCATCATCTCGAAAGGATGCGATTACGTACTCTCTGCGGTATTGCGAGTCCTCCGGCCGATGCTGACTCGTGAGGGTCGAACTGTCCTCGCTGAGGGCCGTTTGCATGAGTATGGAAACCGGAAGCCATCCCTCGCGCCCATCGATCTTTCGTACCAGCGCCCTGATAGATAAATTAAAAATCACGAAAAATTCATTAGCAAATTTTCTTAACGTAAGCGATAAAAAAAAAATTCCTTAAAAAATTAGATTTTCAATTTTGGCAACTTTTTAGCCGCGAAACACAGGTCGATGAGTGGCGATGATGCAGAAAGATATCGGTCTCTTCTCGGGGCCAACAAAAATCTATTTTACGTTCGTTGAATGAAGGATGAGTCAACCGTGGGAACAAAACGGAGCTTGGGCTGTCTAGTCATTCGTCCCGATATAAACGCACACTGCTGTCACTGCCCACGTGCTGGTCTATCTATATCGTTAATGTATACTCGAATCGCTGAAAATGAGGATGCCGATGAAAGGGCTGTGGATATTTTCATCGAAGCGTGAAATGCATCGTCTTCAGGCCTGACCCACGCAATATTTTGTGTTCTGTAGGGGAGGGCGGGGTAAAATGGGACGGTGGGGTGGAACGCAATTTTCCAATAATTTTTGGATGCCCCATTTTACCCCATCGATACATCCGAATTTTCTGTCTCATCTTGCCCCACACTTCCATCGAAAAATTATCGGCAAATCGCGTTCTGCCCACTGTCCCATTTTGTCCCCTATATATATGGACGAAGATATGATTTTTTTCGAAAATTTAAAGAATGGTTTTTCTAAATTTGTTTCCATGATCGCAACGTTTCGACGCCATTTTGGTTTCCGCCAGTTTGATCGGCACGCTATCGTACGTAGCGAAAGGGGCACACTTCTTCCCCTATCTTACAATATCTAAGGGATTTACAATGTCAATTTTATTTAATGCAATCCAAGCGATAAACATAAATATGAATAAAAAAAATTAATTTGAAGAATGGTTTTTCTAAATTTGTTATCATGATCCCTACGTTTCGACGCCATTTTGGTTCCCTCCAGTTTCGCACGGAGCGAATGGTGCACACTTCTTCGTCCATCTTACAATACCTAAGCGATCTACGAAGCCAATTATAATTAATGCGATTCAATCGATAGAAATGAATATGATTTTTTTTTACAAATTTTAAACATGGTTTTTCTAAAATTGTTTCTCTGTTCGGAACGTTTCGACGCCATTTTGGTTCCCGCCAGTTTGCTGGGCGCGCCACAGCGCGCAATCGCACGGAGCGAATGGTGCACATTTCTTCGTCCATCTTTTAATATCTAAGCGATTTATTATGCCAATTTTAATTAATGCGATCCAAGCAATGGACATAAAAATTGATTTTTATTTTTTATTTTAGGAATGGTTTTTTCGAATTTGTTTTCATGCTCGCGACATTTGAACGCCATTTTGGTTCCCGCCAGTTTGCTGGGCACGTTACAGTGCGCTCGAATGGGGCACACTTCTTCTTCCACCTTACAATATCTAAGCGATTTACGATGCCAATTTTAATGGACGCGATCCAAGCGACACTTCTCGTTGTCTCCTCCAAATGATTTGCGATTCGCCCGGCGAACATTTTCGACGCACTGCCAAAATCATGGACCAACTCTCGCGCCTCGCGCGGGCATCCCAATCTTGAACCTCACCTTTGCTCGAATCAACGCATAATGCAATAATCTATTTGCAAACCAACCTATTTCGAGAAACCTTCCAATATCGGAATGCCCGTCTCAAGAATTTTCATCCGTCTTCTTGTTTGGCCGATTTTGCCTCTTGCTGCTGAGCGAATTGTTTCGGCATTGTCTACCGTCTCAAGGCTGTTGGCGCTAGATCGCTCGTGGCCAACCAGGTGGTTTTCGACAGAATTTAAAAAATTCCGGACGTCGACCTTTTTTTTAATTTTTTAAAATTTAAATACAAATTTTTATTTATTTAAATTTTTTTTATTTCAATTTTTTTTGTTTTTTTATTTTCACAAATTCGCTGCGAAATTCGCTTCGATCTGTTTCGAACGTGTGCGGTTATCTCGCTTCTCTCTGTTTCGGTTACAAACCACTTTCATTTGCTTGTCCGGAGTCGGACAGCTTGACACATTACGGACGGAAAACGTACGGATTATGTACGAGGTACGTGTCGGGTATGAACCCTGCACCTGCCAGTCGCGATAGCCTTTATTAACGGCGCTATAAATCAAGTACACTTGTACGAGGCTGTGCAGTGATCCGCGTTATAATTCTGTCGTTCCATCGCAACTTCGCGTCCCGTGACTTCGATACGAGATTGATACATCGAGATTTTTCATACCGACACTGTGCGAAGATCTTTATTGTCTTTTTTACACTTCGTGGTTCGTACATTTTTATTTTTTATTTTAAACACTTCTATGTAGGGGAGATTGGGGCGAGATGGACCCCCTAAGCAAATAACGCGGCTACAACGCTGTCGAAAGCATAATTTATTGTTTGTCATCCAACAATGATATTTTCACAGTTTTATAGCGCGTGTGAAAAAAAATTGTCTGGGGCGAGACGGGCTACCCTTAAATTGTTCACTTTTTTTAACCCTTGCCTGTACTAGGGCCGTAAAGATTTGCCGGCCTAGCCGGCTAAAATATCTTATCCGGCTAAGCCGTTTTAGCCGGTTAAACAATTTTAACTGGCTAATCTGTTTTAGCCGGTCAAACTATTTTAGCCGGCCAAGTGCATAAAATACGTCGGAATACGTGGCAGTAAATTAAAAAAAAAAAAGAAATCGTAAAAAAAATCGTTTGTAATTCTCTTTTATTCCTCTCAAACTTAGGCGGCGTCAGTCATTGCGCTAGTACTACCTTAAATCCCACTTATCGCTGAAAACGTTCTCGGCATAAATCTTCGAAAAAAAAAAAAAAAAAAAAAAAAAAAAAAAAATAGACATCAGCTTGTCCTTCGTCCCGAAGTTATGTCACAGTATTCTCTCCGACGTCGCGCATTGAATCCGGTCGCAATGTCGATCCAGAATCTTCTTCGAGTTCCGCGAGAGGTCCAGCTGACGTCGAGGCACAAGTGCGTCTGCAGAAATAGCGCGATACCACTCCCCTGACACGGGCTCGTTTCTCGCGAGAAACGCGCGCCTCGCGCCGCCGACGGAATCCGAGAGTGCATTGCGACGCGCGAGTTCATGGAGTTGTAATTCATCGAGCGCGATCGCACGGAATTGCAATTAGCGGGCGACGTGTGAGATTTTAAATTCAACTCCCGTGACAAGTACACAACGGGGACGTTGAACGAGGGCTCGCCACGCTCCGGGACCGATCGGACAGAGGCCGCCTCTGGGTTCATTTATTTACAGTCACTTTTACCGTCACTGCCGCCGGGGTCGATGAACTTCCTGGTCTTCGGCGGCCCTCGAAAGCTCACGAAAGCGAAGCTCACTCCTCGCTCGTTTATTCTCGAGAGAGAGTCACGCCCGCACCTGTCACACGACTTTTTCTCACGTCTCTCGGCACTTGCCCCTCGAAGCGGACCCTCCGATCCAAGATCGACCTTGAGGACCGACGCGGGCTTTGGTCGTCGTGAATATCGCGCTGGGCGCGAACGATTAATTACTTTGCATTCGATCGGGGGAATTTTTGCTTTTTTCGATTTATGCCATCTTTGTGTTTTTTTTTCGATCTATGCTATTTTTGTGTTTTTTTTTCGATTTATGTCATTTTTCCGACTTTTTCGATCTATGCCATTTTTCCGTCTTTTTCGATCTATGCAATTTTTTCGACATTTTCGATCTATGTCATTTTTCTGTCTTTTTCGATCTATGCCATTTTTATTTGTCTTTTAAGACTTATGCCATTTTTTCGCTCTACGTCAATTATATGATTTTTTTCGATCGATGATTTATTGCCATTTCTAGGTGTATTTCGATCTATGTCATTTTTGTGCTTTTCGATCAATGTCATTTTTGTTTTTTTGGATCTGTGCCATTTTTATGTTTTTTATTTCGAACTGTGCCATTTTTGATTAATTTATTTTTTTTTTCGATTACGTACCTGTGAATGTCGGAGTCAGAGTTCGACCTTGTGAGGCGAGCTCGAGGATCGGCGTATTTTCTTCTCGGTCGAACCGACAATTTGTGTCTCGCTGCCGAATTGTCCAGACGTTCGCCCACCACACCGACTTCTAATTCCGGGTCCATCCTCTGTTTCCTACAATTTGTTTTTTTTTTTGTTTTGGTCAATTGTCAATTTTTTTTTGTTATAATGCGAATCATCGTTGGGTGTTTTTCTTTGAATTAAAACATTGCCCATTCGCGTTCGGTTAGTTCCATGCAGATTCGATGCACTATGTTTTTCCTCTACGGAGATGATGACGACGATGATGAGGATGCAGTGCTGGTCGTGTTATTGGGTCCTTTGGAAACTCTTATATCTTCATTTAGTTGAGTTATTCTTGGCTAGTCCATCCGGTGCTTTTGTTATTGCAGCGTTTCGCACAATTGCTTCTCGATGCTCGCCAAGCGTTTTGTTATGTTCCAGAGAATTATCGAATTATTTATATTGGCGATCGCTCAATTATCGGTGGTACAAGCATTAGCCAAAAGTCAGCGTGCGAGAAGTTCCCTTAAGATTTCTGTTAGATCAGCAACAAGAACCGTAATTTAAGCTGTTTTAATCGCCTTTAAGGCAATAAATTGCCTTAGGATTTCTGTTAGGTCGAGAGAAAAAAATCATAATTTGCGCTATTTAAATTTAAAAAAATTGTTATTATTTTTGGTTTATTGATGATTTATTGGTGGCTAAGCGTTTTGTTATGTTCCAGTGATTTAATAATTATTTATATCGGCGATCGTTCGATTATCCATGTTAGACAAGCATTAGTCAAAAGTCAGCGTGCGAGAAGTTGTCTTAAGGTTTCTGTTAGATCGATATCAATAATCGTAATTCGCGCTGTTTTAATTTTCATTTTATTTTTTATTATTTTTGGTTCATCGATGATTTATTGCTGGCATTAATATCGGGCAATCGGCGATAATTCGGTCTTGCCAGTCGCAGCAAACAATTATCAGTCGGACTGAGGGTCAAATTTTAAGACGTTAGTTTGAACTTAGGATCGTGTTTAAGAGAGATCTTAGGCCCGCAATGAATTTCGATCTCCAGAGCGATCTTAAGTTCAAACTAGCGTCTTAAAATTTGATCCCAATAGGTACGACGAGGCGCGCAGTTCACACAAGTTTGCCCGCGCAAAGACTGTCAAAAAAGCACTCTAAACACGCGTAAAAATATAACATTGAAAAAATCGTTTGTTATTTTATGTTCAGCAGATTTATCAAAATATTTGCATTAGTCAAAAGCCAACGTGCGATAAATTGCCGTAATAAATCGTAATTTGCGCAATTTTAATTAAAAATAAATTTGATATTATTTTTGGATTATTGATGATTTATCGCTGGCACTAATTTTGGGCAATCGACGATAATCCCGTCTTGCCAGCTGCAGAAAAGTATTACCGGCCGGACTAAAACGTACGACGACGCGCGCAGTTCATACAAATTTTGCTCGCGTCTGAGACTGTCAAAAAACGACTCTAAACCCGCGTAAAAATATAACATTGAAAAAATAAGCAAACGGCAGAGACGGGCAGAAAGGCAGACGTCAGCGAGGTAATGGTCTTGCTGAATTCATCATAGAACCGATTGACTCAACAAACTTTTTTTTTATTATTTCTTTCACATATATCTTCCTACCGTGTATATTTATTCGTACCGCGTGAATATTAACTTTCTAAATGCTGAAGCGAACGCGTCACGTTTAGAGCAGCGATGCAGCCGGCTTGTTCAATTATTTTTTTTCTTTTGCACTCGAAACGACTTGGAACGTTTTAGCTGAAGAAGAAAAAACCAAAATAATTGAGACGCGTGAAGAGACCTGGCTGGTCGTCGGTCTACAAAATTTTTCCGAGAACATGTCTAATTTCGGAAAATTTAGTTGGCCACCGATTTATCCGAAATATAAGGTTTTTCAGCGATTGTATATATATGTAATATGTCACATTTAGGTCCGAAATTAAGATCAAACTTAAGCACAAAATCAAGTTTGATGTTAAGTTTGATTTCAAGTCCAAGCTAATATTTTCAAATTCGACCCTTATATTATTCGATATAAGACTCGTATATTTTAATTTTCCATGTGTGTTGTTAATTTATCACACATGTGAATATCACGTGTCTATCACAAGTGAATATTAACTTTCTAAATATTATTTTATTTATTTTGCACTCGAAAGAACTCAGAACGATTTAGCTGAAGAAAAAAATCAAAATAATTGAGACGAGTGAAGAGACCTGGCTGGTCATCGGTCTACAAAATTTTTCCGAGAACATGTTTATTCTCGGAAAAATGTTGTTTGCCTCCGATTTATCCGAAATATAAGATTTTTCAACGAATTTATATATTTATATATATTTATATACACATACAAAACATATCACACTTACATCATTCGACATAAGTCTCACATACGTTAATTTTTCATGTATGTTGTTAATTTATCACACATGTGTCTCAAGGTTTTCCCCGCGACGTCTTCGCTGTTATCGCGAGGTACATAATATAGTATTGCAGCTCTACAGTGCGGTAGGTATAGCGTATACGCTTCATGCTTTATAGCGTTACATATTTTTAGAAAGCTCTGAGAATAGCGCTCGAACGGAAAAAAGTTCTCTGGCTCACGGACGCGAGCCGTGCACGTCAGTAAAAAAAAAAATAATAAAAAAAATGAAGCAACTTTTTTTAATCCATATTTCCGTCGCGCATTTCTTCTTTCCATTGAAACGCGTAATTATCCACTCTAACGAGCTATCGCGCGCCGCTTACTTACTTAGTAGCGTCGTGAAGATAATCGATTGCCTCGACGATGTCACCGACGTTCACGGAGAAGCCATCGTCGTCATCGGCGACGTAGTCCTTGACGACGATAAAGTTTTCCACGGATTTCTGAAACAGAGAACGTTCGGGCAAAGTGTTACGGACGTGTGGAATTATGAGAAAATTTTCGTCAAAGCGATCGGTGAGGTCCGCGGTCTAATTGTATTTTCGTCAGCTTCGAGATTCATTTGCCGTCGCGAAGAGTCATTTGTCATTTATAATTGGAAATCTTGGCGAAGGTTTACCGGTTCGCGCATACGCGTGCGCGCGGCGCACCGGATTGTGACGCGCACTGCGCAGGTCCCAAATGCGGTCTTTCGAAGGGGAATCCCCGATAGATCCTTCGTCCAGCTGTCGCAGAGGGGGTGAAAAGCCCATTCCCGGAAATCCATGAAGGGTTGAGAGGTCCAAAGGGCAATTACGATTCTCAAGGACTGGAACGCTCGGACAACAACACCGTTTCGCGGCCAAGTGGGACAAATGGATAGACGACTATATCGGGGGAGAGATTCGTCGTCCAGCTGTAGACCGGGTGAAAAAATATATTTCCGAATACCTATAAAGGGTTGACATCTTCGGAAGGCAATTATGATTCTCGAGGACTGCAATGATCGGATAACCAACCGTGTCTCTGTCGAATGCCCATTACTATATTCCCATTACTATATTCCCATTACTATATTTCCATTAATATATTGTCATTACTATATTTCCATTAATATATTGTCATTACTATATTTCCATTAATATATTGTCATTACTATATTTCCATTAATATATTGTCATTACTATATTCCCATTACTGTATTCCCATTACTATATTCCCATTAATATATTCCCATTACTGTATTCCCATTACTGTATTCCCATTACTATATTCCCATTACTATATTCCCATTACTATATTCCCATTACTATATTCCCATTACTATATTCCCATTACTATATTCCCATTACTGTATTCTCATTACTATCTTCCCATTACTATATTCCCATTACTATCTTCCCATTACTATATTCCCATTACTATATCCCCATTACTATATTCCCATTACTATCTTCCCATTACTATATTCCCATTACTATATTTCCATTACTATCTTCCCATTATTATATTTCCATAAGTGTATTCGCATTGCTACATTTCGCGAGTGATTCGTGGTCCAGCTATAGAGGGGGTGAAAAACCTATTCCCGGAATCCCATAAGGGTTGACATGTTCAGAGAGCAATTACGATTCTCAGGGATGGAATTCTCGGACAATAAACCGTGTCTCGTTCGAATAGGACGAATGGATACACGACTATATTCCCGCGTTTTTGATATATGTGGAAAAATAATTATTACACTAATGGCTCGGTCCTGTTGCTTCATGACCGAACGTTCGTTTGCTCTCCGGACTCGCGCGATTGCCGGAACGACGTGCACCCATGGAACACACGCACGCCGCAATCACGCACTGTACCACCGACAGATTAACACTCCTGTACCGCATGACATTTCCAATTCCGGCGTGCGACGTTCTATTTCGGATGTTCCTATATTTATACCGTGTCCGGGGAATTAACAAGTGGTTTCACCGCTATATCAAATGACAAGTGCTTTTACGTACCGGTTAGTAAACCAGATAAAGGATAACTCGCTAATCGCAGTGTCCATTTGTCGCGACCAAAATAGACCGTGACCGGCTAAATCCTCAATCTCGAACAGAATTATACGCATTGCAGGGCGGAGAAAAAAAAAATTATGCAACGGAAGAAAAAAATCTTTTACCATAATATATATATATTTTTTTCATTAATTTGAGAAGAGGTCCTTAAATTTTCAATTATTTTTTTTTACCCCCACAATGTAAGCAAGCTAGAATCCGCGCTAAAGATGTTCGAAATCCATTTTCCCGTTATTTACCCTTTAAATTTAATAGACAATGACCAGTTAAATCTCCAATCACGAACAGAATCTGCATCCTCGTTGCAGGGCGGAAAAATAAAAAAAATTATGGAATCGGGAAAAAAAAAATTTACCAGAATACATTAATTTTTTTTCATTAATTTGAGAAGAGATCCTTAAATTTTCAATAATTTTAATTTTTATTTTAAACAAGCTAGAATCCGCACTAAAGATGTTCGAAATCCATTTTCCCTTTATTTACCCTTTACATTTAATAGACAATGCCCAGTTAAATCTTCAATCCCGAACAGAATCTGCATCCTCGTTGCAGCGCGAAAAAAAAACATGAAACAAAGAGAAAAAAAAAATTTTCGAGAACTTATGAATGTCTTTTCTGTTCATTAATTTGAGAACAAACGTTTGAATTTCCAAGAATAATTTTTTCCCACCCACAACATAGGCAACCTGGCCCCGGAGCTAAGAACGTTCGAAATTAATTTAACACGAAACCCCAAAAAAAGTCGCCTCCGTCGACGTTGACGACGTGCACACCGCGCGTCACGAGTTCCTCCACGCCAGACGAGAGAAACATGTTATTTCACCATCATCAACATCACCAAGTTAATTACCCTGTCGCAACAACTGTCCAGGTAGAGGCTGCTGAGCTTGCGGAAGCTCGGTGTGTTATCCGGGCTGGTGGATATCTCGTGCGACCTGTCGGACCTCGTCAGCGTGACACCGTTGGTCTGTTCCTCGTTGCGTTCCCTCTCGCGGTTCGTGTGGCCGTTGAACGAGCCATCGAGGCTGGCGGTGGAGGTGACGGAAACGGTACCGCCGGTGAAGGTCGACGTCATCTCGGCGTCGAAATACTCCTCGTCGCCGGCGACCGGACAGCAGTACATCGAGAAGCGATGAGCGGCCGGTTTGTTGAGGCGAAGAGCCGAGAAGACGTGAAGGGGCTCGAAGTGAGTGATGCCGTTTTCGTCGAGGACGGTGTAGGCGACCTGGCCGGTGAGGACGGCCCTGGAGGCCTCGCGGGGCACGACGGCCTGGATGCCTTGCTTCAGGATCATGAATATGGTCGATGCCCTGTGACTGCGCCTCATGAGGAACTCCTCGATGGCGAGGCTGTTCTCGGCGCGGAGTAACGCGGTGGGGACGTCGACCGAGGACTGCAGCGGAGCCTCCTCGGGGACGATCATCAGCGCGGCGCTCTCGCGAACGAGGGTCCTCAACCTCGGGTCGGTCCGCGCCAGCTCCGGGTCGCTGCAGAGGTCGCGCAGGGCGCTGACGAACTGGGGTCGCTCCTCGGCCAGCTTCCTCATCACCGTGAGCCTCTTGAGGATGTCGAGGGTGAGCTTGTCGCCGGCGAGGACCTGGGTGGACTCGTCGTCGCTGATGACCGCGAGGAGGCTGCTCGCCGTCGACGACATCCCCAGAGCCCTCGCCAGGCCGACCGCCTGGAGGAGCAGCTCGCGAACGTGCGACCCCTCGTCGTTGAGGAGCTCCTTGACGCGTAGCTCGCTGGATTCCCTGACCGCGTGCACGATGGCCTTGTGGAGAGTCTCGGCGGCTTCCTTCTCGGTGGCTACGCCCGCGACGTCCTGAGAGACCCGCCGAAGAACGCGGGAGACCAACTCCGGGTCGCCTCTGGAGACGTTCCTGAAAGCGGCGCCGACGAGGTCGCTGCCGACTTCCTCGTTGAGGACGGCTGAGAGTCTGTCGAGGAGGACTTCGCTCTTCAGCGACTGGCCGACGACCGTTGACCTGAGGATGTCTATCTTGTTGTTGCTGGACTCCAGGAGATCGAGCATCGCGTCCTGGCACAGAGTCGTGCGGTTCTGGGGGACGAGGAGGATCTTCAGGACCTCGCTGACCGACTGGTCTATGGACGTGGAGCCGCGTCGCAGGACCACGTTGAAGGCCTCGCTGATGGACGAGAGGACGTAACTCTGGTTGTTGGTTTCGCCGTTTTTGTCGGTCTCGTCCTCGCCGTCCGTGATCGCCAGGACGGCGGCGGCTATGGCGGCTTTGACCGCCTCCTTGAGCCAGTCGACCTCGACCTCGGCGTTGCCGTTCTGCGCGTTGCCGTTGGTCATCACCGGCGACGTCTTGCCGTTGGTGACGACGTTGCCGGATTGTTGGTGCACCTGCTGCCTGACGATGTTGTTCGCCAACTGGGATATCGTCGAGGCGATCTGCGCCATCTGCACCGCCGAATTGCCTCGGAGACCCAGTTGTTCGGCGATGACGAGCGCGTGTTCCAGGGCGACGGCGCTCGGATCGACGTCCACGTCGACCTTCGGCAAGTCGGCCGGGACCTTGCGACCTATCGACATCCCAGCTTCGGACAGCTGGCGGAGCATCCGCGCGTCGATGCTCGTCTCGCCCTGGTGCTGAAGGGACTGCGCGTTGTACTGAAGATGCTGAGGTCTCAGGAGGCCGAGCTCCTCGGGCGTCACCTCGAAACCCTGGACCGAGAACTCCATTTCGCCCTCGGGTGTGTCCATGAGGTCCGGAGCGACGAAGCGCGGTCCCTCCTCGGTCTGGACTATCTGACCCGGCACGAAGGTGACTCCGTGCTCGCCGGATTCGACCACGCGGCCCGGAACGAACCTCGGGCCCTCCGGCGTGTCGACCACTTGGCCCGGCACGAAACGCGATCCGGCGTCCTCGGTCGATATCACCTGACCCGGGATGAAGGTCGGACCCACCTTAGTCTGGACTATCTGGCCCGGCACGAAGCGCGGACCGTCCTCGGTCTCGACGGTCTGACCCGGAACGAACTTCGTACCCGTCCGCTTCTCCACCATCCTACCCGGCACGAACTTGGGTCCCGTGCTGGTGTCGACGACCTGACCGGGCACGAACTGCTCACCCTTCTCCGTCATGACTATCTGACCCGGCAGGAAACCGTCCTCGGTCATCAGACCCGGCACGAACCTGGGGCCGTCTTTTCCACCGCGCACCAACTGCCCCGGGACGATCCTCTTACCCTCGGGGAACTTCTTAGTCCACTCGGGAACGAACTCCACTCCGTCGTCGGTCTGCACCATGTGACCGTAGACCTCTTGCTGGTGCAACAGGGGGATGGCGCTCGCGGTCTTGGGGTCGACCGCGATTCCGACCGGAGTCGCTTCCATGAAGACGATGTCGCTTACGCTCCTGGCCGCGGCGAATTCGAAGCCCTCCGAGCCTCCGGACGTCAGGGTCTTGCCCGGAACGAACTTCTCGCCGTCGGGAGTCTTGACAATCTGGCCGGGAACGAACTTGGGACCATGCGGGGTGTCCAGCGTCGCGCCGGGCACGAAGGTCGGTCCCTCACCGGACTCGACGGTCACCCCGGGTACGAAGTGAGCTTCTCCGCTCTTCGTCGCGACGTCCTGACCGGCCACGAAACGCGGTCCCTCCGGGGTGAGCAGCGTCCGTCCGGGCACGAACATGGACTCTCCGACCGCGGAGGTCAAGCACTGCCCGGGAACGAACGTCCAGGACTCGCCGACCTGGACGCTCTGACCGGGCACGAAGACGTGCTCGCCGTGCTGATCGGTGACGGTCTGTCCGGGCATGAACCTCGCCCCGGCCTGAGTGAGGACCGTCTGACCCGGAACGAAGCTGTTCTCCGTGAGGACTTGCCCAGCGACGAACTTCGGACCCTCCTCAGTCAGCACCGTCTGCCCGGTGACGAAGCGCGCTCCCTCGCTCGTGTGGATCGTCTGGCCCTGCACGAAGCGCTGACCGCTCTTCGTCGGGAGTGTCTGGCCGGCCACGAAGACCGGCGTTCTCTCGCCGTTCTTCTCCGGCACGGTGACGATCTGCCCGGGAATCAGAAGTGGCCCATCGGGCGTGTGGACCGTGAAACCCGGAACGAAAGTGTTCCCCGTCGGCGTCCCCAGGGTCTGCCCTGGAACGAAGACCGGGCCGGTCGGCGTCTCGACGGTCTGCCCGGTCAGGAACCTCTGCGCCGATTCTATGTCCACCCTGAGCCCCTTCACCCTGTGCAACTCCTGCTTCTTGCCCGTCCCAAGACACTTCACCAGCTCCGGAATCTCATCGATCCTCGGCAGGACCTCCAGCGCCTGCTTCCCAGCCGCCGAGAACTTCACCCCGACCTCGGAGGTCTCTTCCAACGTCTCCGTCGACATGTTCTCCAGAGCGTGCTGGAGCTCCGCCTCCGGCGCGGCGTTCAGGGGCTTGAAGGGCTTCACGACGCAGATGGCCTCCAGGCCGCCCGTCTCCTGGGAGATCGGCGACGTCACCGCCCCCACGGCCGTCGCCTCGATGTCGATCGTCTCCGGCTCCGCCAGGACACCCACCGGCATTCTGTCCACGACCGGCACGCCGCTCACTTTCCCGAAGTCCTCCCAGTCGCTCGTCGCCAGGTTCCTCACCGTCTCCCAGTTCTCCGACGACCTCGTCAACTGACCGGCCCGCGACCTCGCGTTCTCCATCTCCACGTGCTTCCACCCCTCCAGCCTCTCCTCCTCCCTCAACCTGCTCTCCTCCCTGATGCTCCGCAGCCGCAGCTGCTTCGCCTTCCTCAGCTCCTCCTCGTCCGCCACCTTCTCCTTCTCCTCGAAGATCCTCTTCGCGTAGCTCAGACCCGCCGTCCGCTTCCGCTTCCTCCGCCGCGCCTCCGCCTCCTGCTTCTCGCGCTCCCTCACCACCTCCTCGCGCGGACCCAGACCGTCGTACATGTCCTCGAAGTCCTCCAGGTCGCGGAAGTCCACCGAGACGTTCTTGCCCTGCTTCAGCCGCAGGAGAACCGTGTCGCAGTCGCGCGACAACATGACGTCCCGCACGTCGCCATCGCGCACCGCCGCCTCCAGCCGCGCCGGGAAAACGAGACTGAATCGACGCTCTTCGACCGTGTAGACGAACTTTGAACCCTCCTCCTCGGCCGCCGAGTCCTTCGCGCTCAGCAGGTCGCGCAGAGCCTTTTGCTGGTCTCCTTCGACACTCAGGACTGGGAAGACGTAACGGTAGTCCTTAAGGACAACGTGCTTCTTTCGCTCGCCCAACACCAGACCCGCCGTGTAGTGGTGCGGCTCCAGACCACCCGAAGCCGTCGTTATGCGACACTTGGACTTGTCGCTGTGCACACCCAGCAACACCGGAATGTAGTGGTGCGTCGGCAGACCGTACGACTTGCCCGTTATCCGGCAAAATCGCTTCGCGTCCGCTGGGCTTATCGGCGGAAGGAGCGGAAAGTAGTTCGGCTTGGGCAGGCCGCGACTCCTACCCGTTATCCTGCAGAAAGACATCGCTAAAACCCTCTTGTTTCTGCGGCTAAATCTGCATTCGGGTGAGTCGGGCGGAAATTGGGGGATTGTTTTTCTGAACTCTCATTAGCGGGTTAGTCGAGCACTAGCGATTTCTGTCTTCTTGGTTTATTGAGAATTCAGTGTCATTGCGAGGTAGATTTTTTTGTATTTTTCTCTCAAATTTTCGCTCGGATAATTCGAGCGGAAATTGGGGGATTCTTTTCCTGACCTCTCATTAGCGGGTTAGTTGACCACTAGCGATTGCTTTCTTCTTGGTTTATTGAGAATTCAGTGTCATTGCGAGGTACATTTTTTGTATTTTTCTCTCAAATTTTCGCTCTGGTAATTCGAAGAGAAATTTCGGCTGAAGTTGCTTTTCTGCTCTCAGTAGAGAATTTTCGGTCTCGATTGTTTTATTTTATCTTTTCCTTTATCGATCGGAATTCATTGTCATTGCGAGGTACATTTCTAGTATTTTTCTCTCAAATTTTCGCTCGGATAATTCGAGGAAAATTTCGGCACAAGTTGTTTTTCTGCTCTCTCAGTACAGAATTCTGGGTCTCGATCGTTTTATTTATTTTCATCGATCGGAATTCATTGTCATTGTGATGTAAATTTTATTTATTTATTTATTTTTTTATAGCTCTCGCGCTCTCCACTGAACTGCGGCTAAATTTTCATTCGGCCGATTCGAGGCGAAGTTTCGGCAAAAATTGTTTCTGCACTGCCATTCGCGGTTTCCCGAACACGATCCTTTTTCTCTCGCTTCACCGCTCGTAATTCATTTTCATAGCGGGGTAAATTTTTTATATTTTTTTTTGGGTCGCTTTAGCGTAAATGCGTGAGGCCCGTTTGAAATTCTCTCGCCTCCTGACGGCTCGTGAAGCTAACTCGCGCTACTCGAGGCCTCTCGTCACTCGTCGCACGGAGACGATCTCGTCGAGGCATCGCGCTGACCGAACGCCAGCTGCCTGGCGTACTTCAATCTTTCTTTTTTATTTTTTGTATTTTTTTTTCTTTCAACTTTTTCTCTCTCGAACCTCGCCCAATCTCAGCGAATTTCTGTCTCGCGTGACGAGATTCCCAGCTCGGGCGACGCGAGCCGACGTATGGCAAATCGCGATCTCTCACCACGACTCTTCGTCCACTTTCGTTTTTTCCTTTTTTGGAAAAAAAGGAAAAAAAGTTGCACCTATCGTCGTCGGGAGAGATTCGGTTATTTCTGCTTTCCGACACCCGCCAAGGCGAATCTTTCGCTCCGTCCTCGCAACTTTTTGCTTCCCTTCTCGAGGCCGTGGAAGGGATGAAAAAAATTTGTGTAATTAGTAAAAATTAGGGAAACGATAATATCGCAGCTGGCAACGATCCGCCGGAGTTTTTATCGAATGCTCGTCAGCCGGCGCGTTGTCCAATTAATTTCTCATCGAGCTTCCCTCGTTGCTCTCTTCCGGTTGCTCGGTCCATTCATCATACTTTTTTTGGAACGCGGCCCGAAGCGCAGTCAAATAGTACAATAAACGCTCGAGAACGCGCCGTATAATGCAAGCGGGACGCGCAGGTTGCTCAGCCTCGGCACCAATTTCCCAACCTCCATACTTCGCCTCGCGCGCCTCTCTTACTTCAAAGAGGACATCCGTTTAATCCGATCGTTCCTCATTCGCTCCGAAATTAATCCGGCGACCTCGATTCGCGCACCTTAATTTTTTGCCGTTTAAAAAATTGGCTTTTCTTCACAAACGCTTCGATGAAAATTATAATTTATATTATTATTATTTTATTTTGCTCGAATAACAAATCTCGTACAACCGAAGTGGAGGCTTTTTTGGCCTTCGTGGAACTCAGCCGACTCGCCGAAATACACGATTCGATTCGAGTACTTAAATGTTTTTTTTTATTTAAAAAATGATTTTACTTTTTTTCATAACCTCGTCGATAAAAATTATTACAGTTATTAATGTTATTTTTTTTTTATTTCGTTCGAATGACAGATCTCGTACAGCCGAAGTGGAGGCTCTTTTGGCCTTCGTGGAACTCAGCCGACTCGCCGAAATACACGATTCGATTCGTGAACTTAAATGTTTTTTTCTATTTAAAAAATGATTTTATTTTTTTCCATAACCTCGTCGATAAAAATTATTATAGTTATTAATGTTATTTTTTTTTATTTTGTTCGAATAACAAATCTCGTGCAGGCGGAGTCGAGGATCTCTTGGCGTTCGGATAACGCAGCCGACTCACCGAAATACACGATTTATCCTGGTGTGCAGTTCACTCAACTTTACACATTACCTCCCGCAGGAAAACCCGATCTATTTTCGTGGCGCATCTTTCGCGCTTTCCCTCTCTCCCTCCGCGTGTGTATTTCTCTTTCTCTCTTTGCCTCCCTCGAAGCGAAGCACCACCGCACACGCGCGCAAAGACAGTGTCGTCGATTTTAGTTTACCGGGACCAAGAATTTTTACGACCCTCCGGCGCTCCTCTCGTAACTTCGGCACAATAAAATTTATATTATTATTTTCGGAAATACATAACATACATGTATATATATCGTAACGTTACTCAGCCGATTTAACGGAAGATACGTCAAACTTGTCAACAGTCTTCGAATCTCGTATTTCATTCGCTAATTCAATGCAGAGCCTCGTTTCCAGTTTTATTGCGTATGTTTAACATTTTCAAATAAATCTTCCTTTTCGTTCAAATTATCGTTTTTGTTTTTTTAGATTGTCAAGACGATGTTCATTATTGGGTCTTCGAGTCTCGATTTGTTCTCACAGCCAACAATTCCCGAGTTCCCAAGTTTAGGAACATTTTTTTCCGATTTCTTCCATTTCTGCTTTTTTTTGGGCTTTTTAAAATTTTTTTTAAAATGTGTTTTTTTTAAATTTTAACGTCGACGAAGAACAGTGACGGCGAAAGCGCGTTAACGACGGCGAATCCTCGGCATAATCGGGGTGTTCGGGTCCGACCTCGGTGCGACTATGAAACACGTCGGGCCGCTGCTAACTCGAAAATTGTATTACTACAGATACGCGCGCGGCTAACGCCAGACTGCTAGATGTACGCGAAGTGCGGCTAAGAGCTAGACCGGTTGCGCGCCGTTCGGCGAGAGTCTCGCCGCTGCTCTCTCTGTATATCTGTCTCTCTCTTTCCCTCTCTCTCTCTCTCTCTCTCTCTCTCTCCCCACACGGAACAGAAATAGCTACCCTTCTTACTTCCCCAATACATCTTTAGAAACTCGAGTACAAACTCCCCGGTGTATGGCTCCATGCAAAAGGCCGAGCGGCATTCCAACCGATTCGAAGATTCCCTTTTTATTATTAAAATTTTATAAAAAATTAGACTTTTGGGAATGACTTTTTGTATGGTGGATACTAAGATTTTTTATACAATATATGGCAAGTATATGCAAAATGGAAAGAAATTAAACCAAAGTGAAAAATAGGAAGTGTAATCGAAGTAAAAAAATAGGAAGAAACGAAATCGAACTGAATAACAGGAAGAAACCAAGTGAAAACCAAGTCAAAAATAGGAAGAAATGACAATCAAATGAAAAATAGGAAGAAATGAAAATCAAGTGAAAAATAGAAAGAAATGAAAACCAATTGAAAAATAGGAAGAAATGAAAACCAATTGAAAAATAGGAAGAAATGAAAACCAATTGAAAAATAGGAAGAAATGAAAACCAAGCGAAACATGTCCCAAAAAAACGTGACATTCAAAGTCTCCCCCTAGAGACTTTGACCCGGGAGGGATCTGGAACGATCAGCGACCGGCTGATTTTTCTAGGTCCTCCGAGGCCTTAGGTCGGAGTGAAAAACGTTGTTTGTTGTTTCTGTGGAAAAGTTTGTTTTTTTTTATTCACAAAAACAAACGAAAAACAGGTAATTTGTTCCCTGCCGTTTCGCTTCACGAATTTTACAGCGAATCAATCTTAGGGGGAAGATTTTATTTTTATACATTTTCATATAGTATATAGCAAGATAGTATAGTAAAAAAAAAATTAAATCAACAATATTGCAAGTATATGAAAAACAGGAAAAAATCAAAACGAAGTGAAAAATGTGGCAAAAAAGCGTGCCATTGAAGTAAAAATTGCTAAATGTCAAAAAGTCGCTACCGGCGAGACTTTGAATGGCAATGACTGAGCGGAGAGAGATCGAGAACGTACAGCGCCGGCTGATTTTTCTGGATCTTCCGAGGCCTTCGGCCGGGATAAAAAAGTTGTTTCTCGTTTCCGTGAAAAAGCTTGTTTTCCATTCCACAAAAACAAACAGAAAACCGGTGATTTTTCTTCACAGAATTGCCTCGAAGATTTTCCAACTGCGCAGAGTCTTCGTTAAAAGTGAATCATCGCAGGGAGGAAACGACGACAAAGCTGTTTTACACAAAAATAAAGATTGTTTTATCCGCCGTTCTGCGCGCATACGCGCCTCTTGAGAACCGTCCGGCCGCGTGTGAAGGAGAGCATTGTTTATAGAGCTCGTACTCGTTGAAGTCCAAACACCCAATAAATTGGCTCCGCGAAATCTTGGAGGGTTGAGGAAAATTGGTCGGACGTCGGCTCTTCATCGTTTATCACGTATATTACTATTATAAAGGAGATCATGGCCAGCGGCGGCGATTCAGGGAATAAATCGACTGGTCGGTCTGTATATAGGTGGCGCACAACACGTGGCGGCCAATACCGGTGTGGCCAAATGACAAAGCGCCAAGAACGGTCGCTCTTCTTTACGATCATCCACTATTTTAACTTTTCCCTCGCTCGGATCGCGACGCGTGTTCGTGAGAAGATATTCAAATCATAAATCAGACGGCTGCACGTGCGGTCGAATGACGTTTTCCATTTTTTTGTATTAATAATAGAATTTCATTAAATGTTTTAATTGAAAACATTTTTTGTTGTGGAGTAAAATTAATTGGGACGGAATTTAGCGGTAAAGAACAAGTCATGTGAAGGAAAAGGGAAGATTTTTGAATTTTGAATCTCATGTGTCGAAGCAAAAGTTACAATGTGCGACGTCTATAATTTTTGGTTCGTGACGGTTGTTAAACTCGGAATCGCCGAAATTGTTGGCAGAGAAAATAGCGGTAAACGATAAACCGACGTCGATGTACGAGTGGAGTGAGGGAGTGGCTGAAGAAAGGCAAAACAAATAGGCTGTTACACGGTCGTTAGCGTCTGCCAGGAATGCGGCTTTTAGAAGCACCGTCGAAACTTCGTAATAACCGATTTTCACCCTCTTCACTCGTGCACTTTAGAAGCGGGAGACTAAACGCCCTATCGCTTTTCCGGGCTTCGATGGCTTTTTACGCCGGCTGACGGGCGTCGATACGCGTTTCGCAATTTGACGAAACAACCAATTTTGCGTTACGTTTAATGATTTTAAAAAACCCTCGAGGCATTCGTGCAATCAATAAAATATCATTTTTCAATTCCCGGTTTTGCTAATAGTATTTTTTTGCTAATAGTATTTTTTTGCTAATAGTTTTTTGCTAATAGTATTTTTTTGCTAATAGTATTTTTTTGCTAATAGTATTTTTTTGCTAATAGTATTTTTTTGCTAATAGTATTTTTTTGCTAATAGTTTTTTTTTGCTAATAGTATTTTTTGCTAATAGTATTTTTTGCTGATAGTATTTTTTTGCTAATAGTATTTTTTGCTGATAGTATTTTTTTGCTAATAGTATTTTTTGCTGATAGTACTTTTTTGCTGATAGTATTTTTTTGCTAATAGTATTTTTTGCTAATAGTATTTTTTGCTAATAGTATTTTTTGCTAATAGTATTTTTTGCCAATAGTATTTTTTGCTAATAGTATTTTTTTCTGCTTTGCCCCATAAAAAAAAGGAATTTCGACCAGAGTTGGGCAAAAAGTACTTAAAGTACTTGATACGTAGTATCGTACGTATCCAATACTTTAAGTACGCGGTACCATAAGTACTAAATACTTCGAGTACTGCAC